>CAVNYN010245219.1:0-12334 GCA_963692815.1 Nyctanthes arbor-tristis | reverse complement strand
CACAAAAACGACGGGGTCTAGAAATGGCGGGCTGTTGGACTGGGAATATCGAAAAATATCCTATCGCTGAAAGAGAATTCATGATTTATTGAATTCTAAAAATTGCGAATTTTTCTATCAAAATTCAAAAGTCTCTTATCTTTCTGTTATCCCTCAAATTCGAAGGGAGAAGGATTTTGATGGGTCATGGATACAGTCCGTCAGTCCAAAGAAAGGCTGGAGATATTTCCAGGTAAATGTTTTGCTATCCAGGACAAAGGTTTTCGCGGAAAAACGCCGAGGCCCCCAAACTTCACCATATATCAATATATCTATATCTATATATTATTATTAATTAAATTAATTAAATAAGAGGTGCTGCGGTAAAGTTTTACTGCTATTTTCCCGCCCAAACTGTGGGGGTGTAGCAGTCTTTTATGTCTACTGGTGTACCAGGTGTGGTCAAAATCAACTTTTAGTTATTTATTTGTTTGGATATTATCTCTTCATCCTTTTGGCCGCTTGAAACAACCAGACCCTCTCCATCTCTCTCCTATTTGATAATGCCAAACATGCCTATGAAATTCAGATTCTCATATGTTCTTCTATGTTTTATCTTATCTTCGACTATTTCATTTGTTTTTCTACGTCTCTGTGCCGATCTTCTCGTGGGTACAAGGTTTTCTAATAGCAACGGGCTTTGTTCTGGCCGTGAACGAGGGTTGATTCAGCTGGCTAAATCTACTGGAGTCTATCATCGAATCCGAAGGCTTATCTATTAGGGTTTTATTGACATATTTTGGGTTATCTGTTTTGATTAATTATTTGAGAAGGCTCTCAATGGAACCAGCTTCCTAAGTTTTCTAGAGACGTATTTGGCCAAGATTCATAGTCAATTCAGCTGGATGAATCAATGGGGTTCTATATCTAAACTTAGATTCTTATTGGTTAGGGATTTTATGATGTGTTTGACTTATTGATTTTTGTTCATGATATTTTTTGCTGAAAGTAATTGGTTAAATTTAGGGGTTTTCCTTAACTTATGGGGGGTAGTGTAGCCTCGATTTTTTTATCGATTCATCGGCCTCCAATCATCGCCTAAACCTCATTGCAGATTTTTTTTTTTGGCCAGATTATCCAATGCGTCTGTGTGGAACCTTATCAAGGACGTGGATGACCTGAGACCCAAATGGACGCTTCTCGTGAGAGTGCTGCACAAATGGTGCGTGCCTTGTTGGAAGAATACGGATGACGTATACTCTACGGAATTTTTGTTTGTCAACGAAGAGGTGAGTGACATAAATTTTAAATTTTATTTTATTGTTGTTTTGTTCACTCTCTGAGTGTTTGTATGTTTGTATATTAGACATTGTGGCCACTAGGTTGCCAATGTCAACGAAGGTCGAAGGTCAACTAAGGTCAAATGTCGTAAGGTTTTGGAAACGGGTTCCCGAGAGCCCCACCCAACTTCACAATCTAGCGACCAAAAGACGTGCAAATTCGTTCCAGCGACCTAAGGGACGAATCTCCCCCTACGCATTGCCAGGGCTCAGGGCGTCTGGCCCCTACGCCTACGAGCTCATAGCTCTTCTATTTACCTCTATGACCTAGCAAATTTGTCACCTAAATAGCATCATGGGAACTTATGTGGGAAATCTTATCTTTTATGATTGATTGGACTTCAACATTAAATGCGAAGCGGTAATTACCCATCGCATGCATGGCTTAGGTAGCCATTAATCAAAAGTGAAAGGTAAACCTCAACCGATTTGACCCATATATCATTCTTGTGGGTCCAAAATTAAATGTATTCAATCATTGTTCTCATGCAAATAGCATATTTACACTATAAATAGAGTGAATGAAGCATGAAAAGCGGAGACCCAAATAAAATCTTATTCTTCTTGTCTTTGACACATTTACTCTCTTTCATATATTGCAAACATTCCTTGCCTTTACACATTAACTACACAAGCCGATTCAAATACAAATTTCCCTCGAATACAAATGGTGTTTGTTGCGTCAAAAGCTAAATTTGATATCAACAAATTAGCACTGTCTGTGGGAAACTCTACTAAAAGTTGTGTAAAAAACTCCCATCGAAAGAAAATGAGTGCAAGCTAAAGAACAAGAAACAGTGATGCTAGATTGTCTCCTGCGTTTCAAAGGACCGAGACATAGCCAGTGCCAGTCTCTCATGGCCGCCGGCAGCCACGGAAACTGAGGCCCTCCGGCGGCAAGTGGAAGCCCTCACGCGAAGAAGTATGGTGTTTGCAACAACACAACCCAATGTCCCGACAACAACCAGCAGGTTCCTCCCATGACAACTCCTCTTGGCATGTGGAAAATGCGGAAAAATCCCTAACAAGAATGAATCTTCCAAGAGAACTTGTTAGAAGGAGGTTGAGCTTCACCCATCAGAAAACTCCGGTCAGCCAGCTCCTCAAGATCGTATGGCAATGGATCGGATCAGAGCCGATCCAATTTGTTCCACGAAAGATTTACAAAACCATGATTTTCTCTATGATCCACGACTTACGGATCGGAGCAGATCGGATTGGATTACAGATCATATCGGATCAAGATTGTGATCCACCAACCGATCCACGAGACCTTTTTTTCTTTTTTTTAAACGCCATATATTACACTACTCTAATCTCCTAACTTAGTTTTCACATCATACAATACACTACAATGTATTTTAATAGTAAAATGAAATTAAATCGATATCAATTATCAAGTATCATAACTAAAAATAACATCAATAGTCAGAAGTTAACATAACAATTAGCAAGTTGACAACATCTAATATAAATTCAACAAGTCATCATTCATGCACAGAATCAGTTAGATAAAAACAAGAAAATTTACTTCTTTAGATATTCATTTCTCGAAAGTCAAGCTCAAGAGTCGATAGTGTCAGTATAACTATTAGAATTTATGCAAGATTGTGCCTACAAAATTATACATCCAATCTTGGCCAAATTTCAGTTGACATTAAGAAAATTCTAAATACAACCTCACACAAAGTAGATCATTCCAAGTGCCTTCTCATTGAAATTTCAATACGGGATTCCTAAAACACAAAAAATGATTGGTAGCCTCATAACAAAGGCTATCGCTAGTTCTTGGTTCTTCCTCCATAATCCACTTCTCCACTTTTCACAAACCTAAATTCCCCCACTATTATACTACATTATCTTCATAAGACATCTCTTACTCTTGTGAATTGATTTACAACCAGCTTAGTAGCAAACACAATCAAACAAAAAATTTAGTTGAAGGAGTTCAAAAACTGTAAACTAAACACGAAATAATTAAACTTAACCAACTATTAAATGTTTGCTAAAGATTTTGAATTTAAAGAATTGCATATAGCAATTATGTATAGGAGGAAGTAGCAGCAGAATATGATATGGCAGCAATAGCCTAATGCAATAACCAATTTCGACAATAGTAATTATACCAACAAAGAGAAGAAATTCACCCTGCTAGTCCAAGTAAAAGAGGAAGAAGACGCCCGTCTATCAAACCCCTCAATAAATCCATGGGTTATTGTTATTTAACCCATATGCCGAAATCGCTCTAAATACTTGTTACAACTCTTGTCAAAATCGAGGGGCGAGACTTGTCAATCAATTTTCTTTTGTTCATTAGATGTGGTGGTGTTGTTGACATCTTCAACTCATTTAAAGTTGTAGTATTTATAATGAGACAATGTCGAAGAAAATTTGTTTACATTCTTAATATCAATTAATTCTATATCATGTGAATCATTCCTTATGTTTAGTTTATATGAAAGAACAAGACATATGCTAAACAAAGCCACTTTACATATTATATAACCGAACACAAGCTTAGGAGGCCTTTACATGTGAAAATGGGACTCCCAATCTTGTTGCACAAGCTTTCATTATATTGTTATCATATAAGTCAAGTTTTATTTAATTATTTAAGTTTCCATACATATACTTGGCTTACTCCTATCATTAACTCTTATGTTAATAAACAAGAAACATAGGCCTATCCCTCATAATCTTATCATAGTGCAAAAGATTGAGGGAGTAGGCACAAAATATATGAAACTCATACGAGGTTCCCAAATACATTACAAACATTGGCTCATCCTCGTAGTAAGCCCAAATGTCTGTCTCGATTACATGCATTATTCGACTTGCATCGTGGGACAACCTCCACTCCTCAGCCTTCCTTTTCAAGGATCCCTTGGTGGATCATCTATAAAAGGATAATCACACACAAAGTGAGTATAAAATATCCCGTGAGTAATACATTATCTTGGTTTACCAAAAGGCTATAAAAATCATTCCATATTACAATCTTAAGAACATTAAAATGCACAAACCTTTTGAATGCATTATGGGGCCCAAATACTAGAAGTTCCTACTACTCATGGCGCCTCATTGCCTTTCAAATACCAATATGGTAGTGGCAACACAATAGATTTATAACAATTTTCGGTTAACTTTTACTGGATTTCCAATCTTTCTTTAATCTATAGCAATGACCATGAATCAAATCAAAGCAAACAATACAAAATGGGTAGAGAGACTCTAGCAATTCTTATACAAGAAAACATTTTAACAACATTTAAAACACATACCTTTGTTTGGAACTTATTTGAAACTTATGCATACAAGTAAACCAAAGTAATAAATTACTCACCTTGATTTCTTATATCCTTAAAGTTGAGTGAATGTTAGTGAGTGGCAAAACACCTTCAATTCCTTAGTATATCTAAGAAAAATAGTCTTTAGAATGTGAGTTCTATATGTATATGAAATATGCCTTGTTTGAAGAGATAAAATAGGGCTTTTAAAGGTCTTTTGGGAGTGTTCAAAACCATGCACAATTTATGGATGAATTTCCCTACTTGTTTTCTAAAAGTTTTTGAGTTTCACCAATGAAAAGGCTCCTACTTGTCCTATAACAATGAGTAGAATTAGAAGTATAATAATTCTTCTTAGTAAATCAAGATGCCATGTATGGGTTAAAGATTCAATTCACGTGGGACATGCCCATTGGATACAAGTGTCTTAGATTTTTCCCTTATTTCTTGATAAACCCCTTTACCTATTGTACTCTATAATTAAGTCCTTGTATTTTCGACTAGTCATCCAATTAGAGGATTTACTCACTGATTATTTATAGTTGAATGTCAAAACCAATTATTATTCCGAAGATGCCACTATTAAAGTAAAAAAATTACACAGCATGTTACAATCTACCCCCTTAAAAGGATTTCGTGTTGTAAATAACTCGGCATACTGTTTCTCATATCATTTTCTCGTTCCCACGTTTCTTCTTCCAAGATTTCACTTTTCCACAATACGCGAACAAGGGGTACTTCTTTATTAGGCAATCTCTTTGTCTCCCGCATCAAGATTTTCACGGGTTGTTCTTCCAAGGTTAAGTCCGGTTGTTTGTCAGAAGGTGTTTCTGAAAGTACATGAGAAGAATCCGGCATATATTTTCTTAAGGTTGAGATATGGAACATCGGATGAATCCGACTAATTCTTTCGGGCAATTTCAATTCATAGGCCACTTCTCCAATTCTCCTTGTTATTTCAAATGGCCCAATGTACCGATGAGTCAATTTGCCTCTTTTCCTGAAGCGAAAAAGTTACTTTATTGGAGATATTTTGACAAATACTTGATCTCTAATCCCAAATTCCAACGGCCGTCGTCTTTGATCCGCGTAACTTTTTTGACGGTCTTGTGCGGCTTTTAACTTTTCCTTTATCGTATCAACCACTTTGATCATTCCTTCCATCATCTCTGAATTGATTATTTTCCTTTCTCCTACTTCATTCTAGTACAATGGCGATCTGCATTTTCTGCCATATAATACTTCATACGGTGCCATTTGAATTGATGAATGGTAGCTATTGTTGTATGAAAACTCCGCCAACGGTAAATAATGATCCCATTTTTGTGGAAATTCCAAAGCACACGCTCGGAGCATTTCTTCAAGGGTTTGGATGGTTCGTTCGGATTGACCATCAGTTTGGGGATGGAAAGCCGTACTAAAATTTAATCGTGTCCCCAAAGTTTGATGAACTTTTTTCCAAAATCGCTATAGAAATCGCGGGTCTTGATCTGAAGTAATAGAAACTGGAATACCATGTAATCTTACAATTTCCCGGATATACAACTCGGGCAGTTGCTCCATTTTAAATGTCATTTTAATGAGCATGAAGTGTGCCGACTTTGTTAGACGGTCAACGACTACCCATATGACATCATATCCTTTGATGACTCTTGGTAATCCACCAACAAAGTCCATTGTTATTTTCTCCCATTTCCACTCAGGAATCTCCAATGGTTGTAATGTCCCTGCTGGTTGTTGATGTTTTCCTTTGACTTGTTGACATGTGAGACATTTAGCAACAAATTCCGCAATATGTCGCTTCATGTTGGGCCACCAATATAACTTTTTTATATCAATATACATTTTTGTGGAACCCGGATATAGAGTGTATGGTGTACTATGCGCCTCTTCCAAAACACATTCTCGTATTTTTCCTGTTTATGGTACATACATTCTATCTTTGTATCTCAATAGCCCTTGGCTTGATATATTATAAGGGGATTCTTTTCCATTCTTCAGATTGTCCTGTATCTTTTCAGCAAATGAGTCAGTCTCTTGCCTTTCTTTAATCTATTCCATTAATGTTGGTTTTACAGTCCTAGCTCTTAGCTTCGCACCCCCATTTGGCAAGATTTCAAACTCGAATTTTTCAATTTCCCGCTGCAACTCCTTAGGCTTTTTTTCATCTGTGATGGCTTTCCGACTTAAAGCATCGGCTACCACATTTGCCTTTCCTGGGTGGTAATTGATTGTGTAATCATAATCTTTTACCAATTCAAGCCATCTTCGTTGCCGCATGTTCAGCTTTTTCTGGGTAAAGAAATACTTCAAGCTTTTGTGATCTGTATAAATTTCACACTTTGCTCCATAGAGACAGTGTCGCCAAACCTTCAAGGTAAACACTATAGCGGCTAGTTCCAAGTCGTAAGTGGGGTAGTTCTTTTTATAAGGCTTCAATTGTTTGGATGCATAGGCCACAACTTTGTCATTTTCCATTAGCACGCATCCGAGTCCATTCTTGGATGCGTCACTATAAATACTGAACTTACCACCTTCCTCAGGAATGGTACGGATGGAGGTCGTGGTTAGTCGCTTCTTTAACTTTTCGAAGCTCCTTTCACAGTCCTCGGTCCACTTGAACTGTACATTTTTCTTGGTTAACTGGGTAAGAGACACTGCAATTTTTGAAAAGTCCTTGACAAATCTCCTGTAGTACCTGGCCAATCCCAAGAAACTTCGTACTTCTGTAGGAGTCCTGGGTTGAGGCTAGCTTATTACAGCTTCTACCTTGCTTGGGTCAACTGAAATCCCTTTTGATCTACAACATGACCAAGGAAAATCATTTTCTCGGTCCAAAATTCACATTTTGAGAATTTCACGTACAATTGTTTTTCTCTCAAAGTTTGTAAAACCAAATATAAGTGCTTGATGTGTTCTTCCCGCGTCTTTGAATAAATCAATATATCATCAATAAACACGATCACAAATTTATCCAAGTATTCTTTGAATACTTGGTTCATAAGATCCATAAAAGCCACATGAGCATTTGTTAAACCAAAGGGCATGACCAAAAATTCAAAATGTCCATACCTTGTACTAAAGGCGGACTTGTGAATATCCTCCTCCTTTATTTTCAATTGATAGTACCCGAATCGTAAATCCTTTTTTGAAAAGATTGCTGACCCTTTAAGTTGATCCAATAAGTCATCAATACGTGGGAGTGGGTACTTGTTCTTTATTATAACCTTATTTAACCCCCGATAGATACGCATCCTCATAGATCCATCCCTTTTCTTTACGAATAGAACAGGTGAACTCCAAAGAGATGTACTTGGTCGAATGACGCCTTTATTGAGTAGTTCGTCTAATTGGGTTCAAAGCTTCTTTAATTCAGTTGGTGACATAAGATACGGAGCTTTGGAAATTGGCTCAGTACCAGGATATACCTCGATACCGAATTCGACCTCACGATCTAGGGGTAATCAAGGTAATTCATCTGGAAATACATCCGGATATTCTTGAACCATAGGTAAGGACGGAATTGAGATAGGATTTTCAGCTTTAATCTGATGTAAACTAACCCAAAAACCCAAATGTCTTTGTTTTAGAAGTCTGTGGGCTTGGAAGGCTGAAATTATTGTCCGGGTACTTTTTAGAGGCTTTGAAAATGATATAGGGTTCTTTTCTAGAAATTTCAGGGTTCGGGCTCGGCAATCAATAGTTACCCCATGCTTAGATAACCAATCTATCCCCAAGATCATATCGAAATCTATGAGGTCAAAGAGAACTAAATCTGTCAGATATACGTCATCTCTTATTTGAATTTTAGTATTTGACATAAAATCCTTCACTACATAAGTTGCCCCAGAAGGTAATGTCACATTCATTTCTACTAACATTGGAAATATTGTAAAATTTGCATCTCAAGCAACATTATAAGAAATGAATGAATGTGTAGCACCGGAGTCAAATAGAGTGTATACAGGTCTACTATAAATATGAATTGTTCCTGTAATGACATCATTGCTAGTAGTGGCGTTCGACTGGACCATGGCAAAAATCCTTCCTGTAGGATTGTTGGGCTTTCGATTCGTTGGGCAATCTTTAACCATATGCCCTTTCTTGCCGCATCCATAGGAGAGACCCAATTCTTTTCAACAAGGGCCAAGCTGTGTTTTGTTACAGGTCAGGCACCGTGGTAAATGGTTACTCATTGGCTCTCCTTGAGTTTTATGTTTCTTACTGTTGCTTTGGCCCTTTGCATTCCCATAGGGCCTTTTATTTCCTCGGTTTCCATTTTTCCCCGAAGAACTCCATTTTTGATTACTATTTGAGCCTTGGGAATAACGGACCCGACTCTCCTTTGCCCGAAAAATTTTTGACTCCACCTGTTTCACAAGTAGTGCTCGGTCTATAACAGCAGCAAAACTCAATCCTTGAATCCCCGACATTATTACATCTTTAGCCAACTCGGGCTTTAACCCTTCAATAAACCGGTTCACCTTTAGTTCTGTTGTGCCCAACATAAGAGTGGAAAATCGGGATAATTCCTCAAATTTTTGAGCATATTCCGACACTGTCATTTGATTTTGCTTAAGATGGATGAACTCATTCAATTTCTGATTTCTAGCAGTAGTAGAGAAGTATTTGGTACGGAATTTCTCACCGAACTCCTCCCAAGTTATTCATTCGCTTTCTCCCATACTTACTAAAGTGTCCCACCAATATCCGGCGCTACCTCTTAACATAAAAGTAGCACAATTTACTTTTTCAGGATCAGAGACATAAGTGTAGGTGAACATCCTTTCAACCGTCTGTATCCAATTTTCTGCTTCTATCGGATCTTTTGCTTCTTCAAAAATAGAGGGCTTAACGCGACGAAATCGTTCTGTTGCACCATCTTTATCATCCTTATTTTGTGAGGACTCCCTGAGACATATTTTTCGGTTAGCTTTACCGGATTTCCAATCTTTCTTTAATCTATAGCAATGAGCATGAATCAAATCAAAGCAAACAATACAAAATGGGTAGAGGGACTCTAGCAATTCTTATGCAAGAAAACATTTTAACAACATTTAAAACACATACCTTTGTTTGGAACTTATTGGAAACTTATGCATGCAAGTAAACCAAAGTAATAAATTACTCACCTTGATTTCTTATATCCTTAAAGTTGAGTGAATGTTAGTGAGTGGCAAAACACCTTCAATTCCTTAGTATATCTAAGGAAAATAGTCTTTAGAATGTGAGTTCTATATGTATATGAAATATGCCTTGTTTGAAGAGATAAAAGAGGGCTTTTGAAGGTCTTTTGGGTGTGTTCAAAACCATGCACAATTTATGGATGAATTTCCCTACTTGTTTTCTAAAAGTTTTTGAGTTCCACCAATGAAAAGGCTCCCACTTGTCCTATAACAATGAGTAGAATTAGAAGTATAAGAATTTTTCTTAGTAAATCAAGATGCCAAGTGTGGGTTAAAGATTCAATTCATGTGGGAAATGCCCATTGGATACAAGTGTCTTAGATTTTTCCTTTATTTCTTGATAAACCCCTTTACCTATTGTACTCTATAATTAAGTCCTTGTATTTTCGACTAGTCATCCAATTAGAGGATTTACTCACTTATTATTTATAGTTGAATGTCAAAACCAATTATTATTCCGAAGATGCCACTATTAAAGTAGAGAAATTACACGGCCTGTTACACCGTCGGCCAAGCAATAAACGAAGCGAGTGAGAAAAGAGCTGGAGATGAGGAATTCACTAACCTCGACGGTCAATGTTGATGCGGCTCGAGGCAGTGACTGAGAGGCTCAGGTGACCGGATGATTGAACAGGGGAGGTGGCCGTGCGTTGTGTGAGAGACTGAAGGACGAAGGAGATTTAAGGTTGAGGGTTAGGTGGGCCGTGGGTAGGAGGACTGGTCTGTTGTGGTGGAGTGAATGAGAATGAGTGTTGACCACTTCACTGAATACGAAGATAAATGTTTTCTTTTTTTAATAATTATTAAACGGATCGAATCGACCATGATCCAACCCGATTCGCTATCTTGTGTTGGATCATAAATTCTACCATGATTTGCTCCAACAGTCCAAGGATCTGGAATTTTTTTCTCAAATGGATTGGGTATCCGTCGGGTTATGGAGCGGATTGAGTTTTTCTGCCATTCTTACTCCTCAAGGCAAGACTACGCCGGTTCCCTCCAGAAACGTGGCCTGAAGGAGTGCGTTCAAAAGGCTGGGGCCCTGTCCACAGTGGGGACCTAGACGACCCAGGTCACGTGAACCCCTGCAACTGGACGGACGTAGGCAGAGGAGGAGAAATCCAATACCAACTCACCATTACAGCCATGTATTGAGTTCACCTCCAAGGACCTTCTGGAGCCAGCAACCAGTTCCTCAGCATATCCACGAGCTGGACGAGTTGAGGAAGCGACTAAACGACCTTGAGTAAAAACAACTGAGGGCAAAGGGAGCCAACGACCTATGGGGAAGGCTGTCACCTTTCGACCTCACGATTCTAGAGGCCGTTATGCCGTCCAAAATGAAACTCCCCTAGATAGGAACTTATTGCGGTGATTTGGACCTAGTCGCTCACCTCTATCGGTACGTATCTTGCATGGAGCTCCAGAACGCAACCGGAGCTATCATTTGTAAGGCCTTCGCACTCACTCTAGAAGGGAATGTGCAAACTTGTACGGCAACTTGGCCCCAAGATCCGTACACGATTGGGAGCAACTTTCTTCTGAATTCGTATTCCAATTCATGGGGTTCAAGGCGAGAACAACCCCAAGGAGATGTTGGGGACCAGCAAACAGGGAAAGACCGAACCACTCAAAAGCTACCTAGACCGCTTCAATAGGCAGGTCATAACTATGGAAAAGGCGGCAAATGAATCGCTTTTAATAGCCATCAAGTCGGGCCTTTATAAGGACACCCATTTTTTGTAGGCCATGCAGGAGAACCCTCCAAGCACTTATAAGGAACTTTTGAGGAGAGTTGAAAAATACATAAGTGCAGAGGAAGCCATCGAAGGGAGTGTGAGGTCTGAAAAGCCTCTGAAGGACGACAAAAAAGACCAAAAGGTGAAAAGGACTCACGACGATGTAAGAAGCCGCCCAGCTCGACTAAACCCTTCACAAAACTCAATGCTTCTGTTGAACACATCTTCAATGTCTTGCAGAACGACCCAATCTTGCCCAAGGCAAAGCCTATAAAGAAATCCCTGAAGATGCCAACCAATCTAAATAATGTAAGTACCATAAGAGTGTGGGTGATGACACAGATAAATGCAGGCATGTCAAGTAAGAGATCGAGAAGCTAATTGAACAGTGGTACCTGGCCGAATGCATGGTAAATCACCAAAGGCAAGATCGACAAGCTCGTCCCCACGCGGACCTCAACGCCCAAGTCCTACGGAACCGACCTCCAGCCGAAATCCGCATATTCATTGGAGGAAATCACGGCAGGGAGGGTACCAAGAGACAAAGGTGAGGTCTCGTGAGAGAAGCCCAGAATTGCTACCACCTGCTCATGGCACAACCCCCCATCTTTCGAAGCAGCTCATTCTCCTTCTGTAATGAGGATGCCTACGGCGTGTTATACCCTCGTACAAATGCCTTGGTCATCACCATGTCAGTTTCAGGTGTTAATATCCACAAAACCTTGGTAGACAATGCTAACACCGTGAACATTATTTATTGACGAACTTTTCAGTAGATAAAAATAGACCAGAAGAGCCTGAGG
>CAVNYN010245210.1:0-23502 GCA_963692815.1 Nyctanthes arbor-tristis | reverse complement strand
GTTGCTTGGAGAAATTTGGTTTTGTGAGTAGCTATACTGTGGGCTTGATTGATTCTACACATTTACTGTTGCACTTTACTTGTGAGGATGATTATACATGTCTGTTTTCGAGGCATGAGTGGTTTGTTGCTGGACGTCGTATGCGTGTCTTGAAATGGACGTCTGATTTTCATCCTGATTGTGAGACTCCTATTGCCCCTGTGTGGATTTCATTTCCTTTATTACCTGTTCATTTGAGGGCAAAGAAGTGTTTGTATGCTTTGGCTCGAGTTGTTGGAGCTCCGTTACGTATTGATGAGGCTACAGCTGACTTAGTACGTCCTAATGAGGCTCGGGTCTTAGTTGAGGTGAATTTGGAGCACAAGCTCCCTGATAGGGTGTGGATTGACAGAGGACATGTACGTAGTTTCTGGTAGTCTATTGTTTATGAGCAGGTGCCTTTGTTCTGCACTCAGTGCAAACACTTGGGGCATGCTGAGGGTTCTTGTAGGTTTGGCCCTGCTGCACCTCCCCCTCCGCCTCCTCCTCAGGGTCCACCTCCGGCCCCCCGCCCCCGCCTCCACCTGCTGTGCCTCCCCGTGATAAGGGAAAGGCAGTTGTTTCTGCGCCAGCCAAACAGTGGGTTCCTGTGACTGGAACCAAAGGTCAGACATCTTCTGTTGCGCAGGCTCCACCTGTTATCTCAGTCACTCCGCCTTCAGTTGCTCCTGTTGACTCTTCTCCACCAGTGAGTACTTCTGCTTTCCATTCTATTTCTGTTTCTGCTAGTTTGGTTGAGTCTGGTGTATCTGGAGTCAGTACTAGTGTGTTCCCGGTTGTGTCTTCTGTTGTTGCATCTCCTGTTGTGCCGGTGGTTCCTCTTATTTCATTTGCTTCAGTTTTGGTCTCTGCTCCCCCTGTGCCTGTAGGTATTCCTTCACCGCCTGCTAGTGTGCGTAGTGTGGATTTGTTGGACGCAGGAGGTTGGGATCCCCCTGGGGTGAGTAGTTCTGTCAGTTTAGTTGCTCGTTGTGGTTCTGGGACTAGTCCTAGCGTGGCCCCGGTTGTGTCTACTGCTGTTGATTCTCATGTGGTACCGGTGGTTCTCCCTGGTGCTTTGCCTCCAGGGATCACTATGGATATGGTTCAGAAGCTCTTCGATGAGTATCGGAAACGCCCTCCAGGGATGAGTATGGATATGTTGCAGGGTATCCTGGACCGTGAGCCTTTGCGAGATCTGATGCTCCATTATTTTAATATGCATGACTTGACGGTTGGGAAGAAATTGAAGAGAGCGACAGAGGACATTTTACAGGCTATTGAGGCTACCACTGGGCTCTCTGTCACGGCTCCTTCTTCCTCTAAGAAGGCAACGTCTTCTGGTTCTGTTGGATCAGCTGCTTCAGTTAGTCAGCGGCCTGGCCCTGGGGATAGGGTGCAGGCCAATGTTGCCTCAGATATGGATGCTATGGGTTTCTGTCAGTTGAACACTGTGGCATCCCCGCCTTCTTTCAGTGGTTCTCCTATTTATTACATGTATGACACTTGAGAGGAGGATACGGACCCCCAGTTGGATTCTGAGTCAGAGTACATGCAGGCATCATCGTAGCCGGCAGCTTGTCGCCCACCTATGCATACCCCTGTACTCCCCCCTTTGCTGAGTGCACAGGCGAGGCCTTTTGTCCCACCCCCCGCTCCACCCCGTGCCCCACCGGTCTCGAGGCGTAGTTCCACTTGGGGTGGTCCTGGTGCTTTACGAGACCCTGCGGACTATGCAGATGAGGTCAGCCACAGATATTTTACCAGGAGCAAGAAGAAGGGAGGCAATTACTCTCCATAATTGATCATTTTTGCTACCCTTTTTCTTGCATTTCATATATTCTCCATGTTGGAGCCGTCTTTTCTGTTATTTTTATTTCTTGCATTGTCTGGAGGTCAGGTCTAGCCCCCCTCCTTTATGTTTTATGTTTTCATTATTTATAAAATCAGCCACACTAGTGGTCTTTATTTAAAAAAACCCTAAGCCCTAAACCCTAAAAATTGAGCTCTCATTGACTCTTTGAATTAACTTTTCAAAATAAAGAGTGGGGTTTGGCTCTCCAAAGCCAAATCCACTCTCCATAATTTAATGACCACAACTTTCAATTGTTATTTCTTGGTTTAGTAAGATCACAATTAATTTTATGGACTATTAACAACTAATAATATGAATATTAATTTAAAATGATGAAATATAATAAAAATCCTTCTTGTAAAAAGTAAAATAAAGAGTTTGTTGGAGAAGACAATTTTTACTCTTTAAATTTAAATATGCTCTCTAAAATATAGAATATTCTCCTTTATAATAGAGAGACTGTTAGGAAATGCTCTAAGCATGCTAAATTTAGCAATTGATATTTAACACATTGGTGGTATTAAATTAACCATTACAATACAACTTTAAATCAAGAGTGGCCATAGCCAAATTAATTCATAACCTATAACTCACATAAAAATAAAGAAAATAAAGATGATTATGCCACGTGAGTTGTTAAGATTGTTGTTAACTTTAACAACAAAATTAACAAGTTGTTAAAAAGATTCATTTAGCAACTTCATTAACACAACCAATGTAGCTACATTTTTTAGTTGTTAACTAACAACTTCACTAACAATTTGGTTTAACACGACCAACGTGGATGCTCTTAGATGCTATATAGAGCCAGTAAACATTATGTAAATCCAAAAGTCACTTCATTAATCATGGGCGTTAATTCAAAATCAGATTGCTGAGGTGGTTGTCGGCACCATTTGATCACAAGACACGGCTTTGCCTTTAAACTCATCGGCTATTGCAAGTTTTGGTTATGTCCAATAATCCAATTACTTCCCCCATACCCTAGGCAAAGATGTTTAAACAGACTTGGAAATATTAATGATCACCAATCCCTTATTTAGGCACATAAATAGAAAAGAATCATCTATCCCTAAGACGGCTCATCTACCGGTAAAATCATTTGAGAGATACATCATGCAATCCTTTAATCCTAAGATTGATCATTAAATAAAAGCAAGCTGATCTCTCTACTCCATCCTGTTTCTGTAAATGAGGGTAGTTTCGTATAAGTGAAAAGTCCACATGACTTATAAGAAACAATTTAAAATGACACATGAGTATGAAGAGACGGTATTGACAATAATCTTGGTGAATTCTGCATATCCAATTTTACCTTCTAACCCTGCAGGTCTATTTTTCATACCCATAGTTAAGTTCCTCCTTGCATGAGAAACAATATTCCAGGTTGGACTTTTTTTCTTCTTAGAAAGATCTACCAGAACAATATTCACTAACTGAAATCTTTTTGGTCCTATCTAGTGTTATCCATGCACATGAACTGCATATGTGCAGTAGTAAACACAACAACCAAAATAAACACTAACTAGATATTTTTAATTGCCCGAGTTAATTTATTCATAAGAGTAAATAAATTATATGAAAATAAGGTACATGCCTCAAAATAGAGAGAGCATCATTTTCACACCAAGTTTATGATATATGATCCATGCAAAGAGAACTTACGGAGCATTGCCAGTAAGTTTACAGATTGAAGCTGCTTCTTAATTTGTTGATGAACAGCTTCAAAGTGCCTTTGATTTCAGACAAACCATATACATCATAAGCAAAAATATAAGCACTACACCTTGATTCAATCACACGAAAAGAATATACCAAATAAAAATTGGAAGCAAAGAGCAGTCATACTGCACTAAAAGGTTTTTTGCAAGTTTAAATGAATGCAAAAAGATATCTCTATAAGCACGAAGAGCTTCGAAAAATTCACGAATAGAAGCCTGCAATTGATTAACATTTCAAAAGGGTAGTTTGAAATGTGCTACATTAGAGATGCAAAATTGGGGTTCGTTTTTCATATCATGTAACATAAGTGGAATAGCTGAGCTGGAAAATCAGGAAAAGACTTAAACACAATTGTTCGAGTGCCTCGATAAAATACTACAAAAAACAATTACAAGTCATTGTGAATTGTTAACATGCACAGAGCGTCCTCAAGTGCTCCAGCTAATGCAAAAGTTAATCAATGCAAGTGTTTATTTCAATAATCAATCCATGACAGACGTTGCTTCTTTACAAGGGAGGGAAAAATAGTATTCTTTTTAACCTCGTGAGCAGCAGCAGAAGCTGAAACGTTGACATTGCTAGGAAATTCATTGGCGTCTGCTGAAACATCCCTTAGGTGCTTAGATTGAAGATGCAAATCCAGAAGAAATTGTTCCAACTTCTCAAACAGTTTAAGCTTTAGTCCAACCTGCCAAAGAAGGAAAATCTATCCAAAAATGAACAAGATACAGGCAAACAAATAAAAGAGGCATAACATAAAATATTCTCCAAATAGTTGCACGTGACTGATATTTGACCTTCAAAATTTTACAATGACCCTAACTTAAGTCTTAAAAATCTGCAAAATATAAGCGTCCTTGACTAAAGCAGACATACATCTAATTAGACCGTCAGAAAACAAAAGCAAGTGAAGTACAAACCGGGAAGTTTAACTGGTTCAGAAGCATTACTGCTTCAGCCCTTGCTTGTATGGACTCAGAATCAGAGTATACCTTGCCCTAAAAAAGATATTAAATAATATAAAACATCATTCACAATTATTTTTAGCTTTTCATTGTACAAAAATACCAACCCTGAGAAAGTTGGCAGCACTTATTGTGCAAGAGTACATTGGGTAGTGTTATTTATTGTTCAGTTGAAGGCTATGATAGCAAATTAAACATTTTCTTTCAATATGATATGATATACTAATTCTATGTATCCATTACATGTCATATACATGCAGAAAAAGGAAGGTATACACTACCAACCTCTATGTGGCTACATCAACAGGGTTCCAAGGCAGAGACAGAGAATGTTAACAGCAAGAAGGTTTTCCTTCCTCCAAGATCACATTAGGGTTAGTTTTATAGTACTTGTAATCCACGCCACTCAATGAATTACGTGGCAAATAGCCTCGTTTTTTGTGTTTCGAAAAATTAAAGCTCACAGAGTTGGCAGAATTAATATCACAAGTCTTCCTGTTTTACATACGATAATTCCTTAGAGGTATCTTTTATGCATGAAGGACCCAACTAATTCTACATTTTTCTTCTCTTAGGTATTTCCTTTGTTGACACAGAATCAATCCCATGGACATAGTACGTTGCATTGGTTTGTAGTTCAAGATTTGACCTCGTCACAAATGGCTGACAATCTTTTAGAATTCAAAAATCGAATGATATTTGTCAAAATAGCTCTCTTTATAAGGAGTTATTCTGTAATGATATCCGCTTAAAAGAAAAACAATGAAAAGAACCAAAAAAGAAGAGGTCATGCCTGCAATACTTTTATAAGTTTACCCACAGCATCTTCTGACGCTCGCTTACAGTCCTGAAAGGAAGAGTTCCCATATACCTAGTAACAGAGACATGAAATGGGTCAGAAAGAACAAACTACTGATGAGTAGAGTTCAAAATCATCATTACTACTGGTGATGGGTGCTCAGCAAATGGTTAAATTCAACACTTCCTGCATGAGATGAAAAGATATCAACCTTGAAAATCGGCATGGCTCCAGTATAATACTTGACAGCATTAGCATAGGCTTCTGATTTGATACACTTCTCAAGCCTTGTTGGTAGATCATAAATAAACTGCTTTTTTCCACACAAGATGAGAGGAGAGTTAACTCATAATGCAGAACTGCAGGATTATATAGCTTGAAATATCTATTGTCACTGCATTAATTTGAAATCTCTTCTCCATTCATAGTCATGTTAATAATCTAACGCAGAGCAGCTCATGGTTGGAAAATTCTTCCACATTTAATCGTGATGATTCAAAGCAAAGCAAAATTGAAAGAATGAGGAACTCAGCCACATTCCTTTTTTTTCTTAACTCAATACCCTTCCTTCATTGTGCCAAAAGCTGTCCTAGGCTCCCAATGGGTCATCTAAAGCAAGACTTCCGCATGCATACAAACTGGTTGTCACTGCTTTGCAGTTTACCTGAACTTTTCGCAGCAGATTGCGTGTGCAATGCAACTTCTCTATATGCTCTCTTTTTGCAAAAAGAGAAGTATTCACTCCATCGCTCCTTGATTGCACGGATGTTATCTACAGTTATGGAAAATAAAAATATTCGACCAGTTGTTATCAACTGTTGTCTTCTTTTCTCAATTTACTTACAAAACTACAATTACTAAATACTCTTTGTCAAACACCTCTTCTGTAAGCTGTTCCATGTTGTCTTCCATACCATTGATGTTATTTTTCATCCTAGAAAAACAGCAATAACAGAGAAGACTTGTAAGGAAATAATCACATAAAACAAAAAGCTGGGCAAGTTCAACATGAAAATAGTACACATCCTATCCAATTTTTGCTCCACCATTGTTGAAGATCAATAGCAACACACCCCTCTATGCAGACTTTGGCTGCTGTTATTCAGTTAGAACACTAATCATTACATTAACCAGAAAAGAGCCGTAAAGTTTTTCTCAGTAGAAGAATTACCTTTTGATTGCATCTGTAGCACTAATGAACTTGTTGTAATTCTCATATACTAACATTTGCAGGTCAGTATTGAGATTTTTAATCTCAGCAGCCGTTTCAACGTGCTTTTTGAGAAGTTCCTCCAGATTTGACTTTCGAACCTAATAGGACATTTATACCGTCGGAGATCAGATTGCAGCAGCTAATTTCAATGTTGAAGGAGAAGATGAAGGAAGTAAAAAAGGCAGAGGCAGATGATTGGAAGTCGCAACAAGATAAACAGCAACTCTGTTATTATGAGTATTACATTTTTATCTTCAGCAACTGACAAAGACGTAATACTCAAAATAACAAATTTCGCTATTCTTGGCCGAAGCTTTCATTGTAGCAGAATAACAGATTCTCTGAAGCATGCTTTGGCTGAAGAATTTATTTCAATATTTTCCGTATATTTTTTTCTTGTAATTTTAGTTTCATTAGTGTAGATCTAGAACGTCCCTCTCTCTGTATAAATGCTGGTTGCATTGAAGCATTCAATCATCCAGTGAAATAGAATAATTCATTCTTCCCTGAAAAGTTTAATTCATAGAATTAATTCTACACAAAATCAACAAGCAACACTGCAAATTGCTGCACCATCTGCTAACATGGTTGTCAAACATGAGGATTCTGTATTCTAATCCACCTTCCAGGCATTATGCTTGCATGAAGCTTAATATGAATTATTCTTCCACAAAACGAATTGAACGCGTGTCAAAACGAAGAAACCGATGTGCACTCATTTCATAGAAAACTGTTTAATACTCGATCATTACAAGCTTTTTCATTCTGAATAAAACTGAGCTTTAAAATGTACTACATTTGCAATTCTCAGTGCTAATTCCAACACCACAATTCAATTGTTTCCAAAGGACTATTACAGAATCACCATTTCTGCTGCTTTCAGTCAGTTAGTAACAAACACACATTCAATTACCATATAAGAGAAATTCTCTAGAGACTAAGTGGTGATGATGATGGGAACCCTTTTTCATCATTTAGACCAATAATATGGTGTTTTTAATTGCCTAGGGGCATAATTCCTGCCAACTTAAAACGAATGGCGTGGAATTGTGGAAGGACAGTGCAGGTAGCTGTGATAGCTAGAGACGAAATTTTGATTTACTATACATCATAAAATCCCAATCGATTGACAGCATTTCAGAAGATTAGGCAATGAAAAGGTCAAACAAATCAATGTGAAACGTCACATTGTAAAATCATGAACCGACAACAATTAAGCGGAATTTGAACTTAAAAAATTCAAGTTAAAATGTGAGGCGGCGTACGAGGAGATTCATGTAGTGATCGGCGTCGAAAGAGGTGGAGTTAATGGTATCGAGGGTGGCGAATCTGGAGGAGGAAGTACTCGATCGGCGCGATGCGGATGGATGATCGGTAGAGTAGAAGCTCGATAACAGATCTCTCATTCTCTTTGCCTTCTCCTCCAACGGCACTCCCTCTTCTACTACTCCCATTTTCACCTTTTCCGGCTGTCTCACGTATCAATCTCTTTGTTATTTGGATAGGACGTTTTGCTAAGAAATTCGCCGGCCACGGCGATGCTTAATTGCTGGTAGAGTTTTACCTCGACGGCGCGGTACGATGGCGCCTGATCCAGCTCGCGCGTAACGGTACACTTGGAAACAATTTCAGTTGCATAGCAATTTATTTATGCTGACGCGGTAATTGCTCGCGTTTGACTGACCTTGAATGGGAAATTTTCCATATGACTAGCAAGTAGCAACAAATGGCAATTGAGCCCTATGTTTAGCATCATAATAATAATAATAATCTATATATTAATAATAAGATAAGTTTTCTGGCGTTGTAATTTCTTGTCTATTGTCTGGCGTTGCATAAATTTTTTACTTTTTTATTTCTTCCTTATATTTGTAATTTAGATAAATAAGAATTCATTTCACACGTAAAATTCTATATTTATTTTATTATCCACTGTTTAGATAATTAAGAATCAGAACTTTATATTTACTGGACTCTATATCTCATTAGGAGTTTAGATAATTAAAAATCTCTTTCAATAATTAAGAGTTTTATATTACTCAACTTTATGTCTCATTAAGAATTTAGATAATTAAGAATCTTTTTTCACGAATTAGGGGTTGTATTCTTATTGTAATTTCTCATTATTTATAATTAACTTAAATATTAAAATAGTTTTCATGATTTTTATAAAAACTTTCTTCCTTTGTATTCTTATTGTAATTTCTCATTATTTATAATTAACTTAAATATTAAAATAGCTTTCATGATTTTTATAAAAACTTTCTTCCTCTATGACTCTGTATTTACTGAACTATATATCTGCATTTTATCATTTATTCTGATTATATTTCTCGTTATTTATAATTTAAAAAATAAATATCTAAATAACTTTTCGAATTTATCGATCAATTTTACATTTATCTTACTTGTTCACTAGGTATCCATTATATGAGGGCATTTTCATCGATTCGAAATTGATTTACATATTAGATACTTATGCTAACTTTTTTTACTTTTTCTTAATTTCTTAATTACTATTGTAATTTGGATAATTAAAAATCTATTTCACACCTACTTTTTGTATTTATTTTATTATCCATTGTTTAGATAATTATATACATGGTATTAAATCAAAATTAAGAGTAATTGCTAAATCAATTGTATATTACTTTTCTTGTATTTAATGTATGTCTGATTGATACTAAGCATATGTTAATGTTGAATTACTCTTATAGTTGTTGTTCTCTCAGTACAACGCACGGCTATAATTATAGTAATAATAACAATAACAACAACAACTAATATACTATATAGCAGTGGATGCCGACTGTAAAATTAGAACACAAAAAGAAGAAGAGGAAGAAAGCAGGTTGGAAGGGAGGTGGAGGAGGAAGAGCAAGTGATGATGGACAGATAGCACTTTGTGATTTTTTTGAGTCACTGGGAAAGAAAAAGCCTCCTTTCGGTCAGCTGATAATAATATGTAAAATATATGGAAAATTTTCAAAAACTTCTTCAAGGTTTTCTATTAAGTTTCCTATCTCACGTGTCGTGTAAATACAAGTGACGTGTATCTATACACATCACACGGGAGGTTTTACAATAAAACATTCAAGAAGTTTTTGGAAATAAACTCATCTATACACCAATTAGTGTTATATAACAATATTAAAGCTATATCTGGGACTGCTGTTTGATACTCAACTTCTACTTTCTGGAGAAGCACAACTGATGAAAGTATTTAGTAAATTTTAGAAAAAAAAAGTGATTATTAGAGAAACAATGACATCCTATAGCATGTTTTGAGAAATAGCCAAAAAGTAACTTCTTAACTTCTACTTTTAGCTTTTCTATTTAATAATAATTAAATTCTCGAATTTAATTCTATATTTAATTTTTTCATACATTTTGATATCTTATCTTATATCTTATATATATATATATATATATATGTAAGATAGTGGTCATATACAGATTTTCCCGCTAAAACAACTATCCTACTTTCATATGTCTATTTTATTTTATTTTATTTTAATAAAAATAGTAATAGTAATTCATTAGTGATATTACCTATTAGTTACATTTTTACTATTATTTTAATTTATTTATAATTATATATAAATTTTTTTATTTTATACATAATATGCTACTTGTTATCTATTAGTGTTTAATATATCTATTTTATTAATTTTTAAGTTGTCTTTAAAAATTTAATATTTTTTTTAAAATTCTAACAGTTGTCCAACAAATTTCAAGTATTGGGTTATTGGAACCTTTTTCTCATTTCAATCAAATGTCTGCTCGTGACCACTATCCTACTTTCATATATATTTTTTAATTTAATATTATTTTATTTTATAATAATAATAGTAGTAATCCATCAGTGATATTATCTATTAGTTACATTTTTACTATTATTTTGTTTTATAATTATATATATAAATTTATATATTTTTTTATTTTATACATAATATGTTATTTGTTATCCAATAGTGTTTAATATATCTATTCTATTAGTTTTTAAACTGTCTTTAAAAATTTAATATTTCTTCTAAAATTCTAATAGTTGACTAACAAATTTCAAATATTAGGTTATTGGAACTTTCTTCTCATTTCAATCAAATGTCTACTCGTGAGATTAAGGGTATAACAATGAAGTAAAATTAAATCAATTTTACAAATTTTACTTTAATTCAAAATGATAAACCACACATTATACAACTTATAGTTTTATGTTTAGTACATTACTTAATTTATTATTTATTTTTTTAGAAACCTATATATTGGTAAAAATTTAAATTGAGGAGATACAATAGTAATAATATTTGATGATGATGATTTAGAAAAAAGAAAAAATTCTTTTAGTTCTTTTTAGAGTGGAAAATGATTATAAATTAATAATTAATGTTATAGGTAAATCATATAAAATCTATCTTTTATTGTAATATTGCTTCTATTGAGTTTTTTGTAATAAGAGAGTGTGTAACTTAGATTTTTTAGAATAGATTTAGTGAATAGTGATTTTTTTTGGATAATGTGTGACGCTGTATGAGGAAATGCGAAAAATAATTTTTCCAAAAGTATGTGGTGAAGATCGAATGTGGAAAAGAATTCATTTTGACAAATGAATAGCATCCAGACCCTAAATGTGTTTTTAGATTTATTGTATTGATACTTATTGAATAAAGATGTAGATGTAGGGTAATTTTAAAGTTATATAAATTTCGTATATGCTCTCTTTTCTATGTTTTTTTTATTTATATACTCAACATGAAATTAATTTTGTACTAAAAATATTCATTAATAAAAGTATTATTCTATAAATGACAACTTAATAAGCTTTTTGCCAAGTTAAAACATTGTACGTTTCAATTTGATTCTATCAATGTCATAAGTATATTAGTACGTAAACTATGTATATAAATGAGTAGTACACAATAGAATTGTGATTATTTAGTTTTTCAAATTACCACACATTTATTTGGCTAATTATTCTATTCCGTGCAACTCACGGGTATATAACTAGTATTAGCTAAAGATAGAGAAAATTTACAAACCATCTTATACAACAATATATTTTATTTTAAATTTTCTCATTGAATCACAATTTATTTGACTATACAATATATATATATTTTTTATTTTTGTATATTTTAAATAATTGGTTAATTTCAAATATTTTTTTATCAAAAATAAATTTCAAATAAATTTTCACTTTCAATTATTGTTTGTTGATATTTTGTAATTCTTTGTAAAATAACATAAATAAAGATTTAAATTGTGTACTTTTTAGTAAATATGAATAGGTACAACAATAAAATAGCTAAATTTACCAAACACTTCAACACAATTTTGAGACTATAGAGCAATCTTAGTAAAAAAATTTACCAAACACTAAATAAATTCTTCTCAAGACAGTTTTTTTATCCAACAAAACAAAAACCGCTTATTAGAGAATCTCTAACAATACCAAATTAAGCTTAATCTATATATGTATGTACGGAAATTAGGCTGGAAAATATAAATAGATATGTAAGGAAATTAGTTTGTAGAGATAAAAGAGAGAATCGGAGAGAAAGATAAATGTCATATTTCAAACGAAGATCAGAGAGAGAATAAAAAAGATTGAAATGCAATAAAAGGGAACAATTCCCAAGGCAAGAAGCCAGGGGATAAAGAAAAAAAGAGAAAATTTGGTAAAGAAAAAAGACGATTGGCTAAAAAAAAAGGAAAAAATCTAGATAAGTATTATTGGATTTTTTCTAAAAAGAAAAAGAAAATAATTAGATAAACGCGCGGATGACTGAATGATGTAAAATATCCATATTGTCCCTAAAAAACGAAATTTTTGGAAGGAAAGCTGTACCGTAGACTAGTTTCCTATTAAGAATATATAGAAAATAATATATAGATTTTTATTTATTTTTTATATAAAGAACAATGAGTAAATAAATTTTTAACACCATCTTGACATGTGTTTTGAAAGAAAATTGTTGTCAAAGATTAAAGATTGCTAACCGATTAAATTTTGAAAATGAAAAATACAATCAAGATATTATGAACATAAATATTATAACTTTAAAACAGTAAGGACTTTCAATACAATTAATTCATGACGTATTTAGTAAAATTTATGGTGCCAATATAACTACCCTTTGTCAAAATCCAATAAAATTAACCATTATAATTTGCAAGTGATTCCCATTAGATTTTCTTAGCAATCAATTCAAATTTTGTTTATTTTATCTATTTATTTGCAAACAATTTTGTGCATTTTAATCGATTATGAGGATTTATTTATGAAATTTCGTGGATTTTATAAATTTTAAAGCAATTATTATACGAAGTTCACAATAATAAACAAATGAAATGAGGCTGAATTTGAAAATAAAATGTTAGATGATTAGATTTTTTTTTTCCTTAATTTCGAAGCCAATCAAATTCCACCGAAGTTCATTAATTAACTTAGGGTGCATATGATTACAAGAATATAATTTATTTGGAAAAACGATATTTTCCTATTAATTAAACTACCGGTAATTGAATTTCATAAAAAGTAAACTGCAATGTATTTGATGAAAAATATGAATTACCTAAAAAACAAACATTCCATAAGAAAATATTTTATTTGTCTTCAAGGAAAATGTGTTCATTTGATTAAAAAGTGGAAAATGTCATTTAAACAACACAAAAGAATGAATTTATGTGGAAAATCTTTGGCAATCAAAAAAATGGTGATTTGAGAGTGGAAAAAGAAATGGAATTTGTTTTCCATAGAAAATGTTTTCCGAGCTCCCCATGAGAATTCATTTTCTATGATTTCAAGGAAAATTTCTACTTTTCCTTTTCTAATATGAAAAATATTTTCCATGAAAAATAAAACTGTATTTGATTGCAATGGCAGAGCCACATGGAATCCTATCGGCCCATTGGACCCCATTGATTTTTTTTTTATTTGAGGTTTTCCCCCCTCTGTGTTTTAAATATTAATTTGATAATGCATGATTTGTTTGATTTAAAAAGGTTTACCTTGGTAAGTGACATGAATTAGAAATTTTACTTTTGATTGATATTTAAAATGACAAAAACTAGTTGGCTATGTTATTTGGAAATTTTTTGTTTGAAATAATTTTATGATTTTTTTATATAAGTAATTTTATGAAATTATGTGTAGTAAACATGTGAAATTTTCTAAGAAGACAGTTAAAACTCCTTATAAACAAGCCGTACCCTGATGTGACATAAATCTAACAAAAACAGTTACGATTTTTTTATACATGTGGGGCTGTTTTTGTTAGATTCATGCTACATCAGGATAAAGAAATATTATCTAGTTTTATAAAAGAACTCGTAAATATATATATATATATATTTTATGAAAATGATAATGTTTTCACTATGTGGAATCTCAAAGCGAATAAAATTCAATATAGATATATATTTTATTCAAATTTTATTGGTAAAAGAATTATATTTAGGTTGTGCCCCATTAAATAATCATCTTGGCTCCGTCACTGTTTGATTGTTTTAGGAAAATTCAGATGGAAAATGGTATTTTATATGAAAATAATTTCCAATTTTGAAGCGATAAGATATAAAAGAAAATATTTTTCAACTTTCACGGAAATTATGTTAGCTAAAGGGATGTGAGAATTGATTTTTCATGAAAATGGGTAAAAGTACGCTAAAAAATAAATAATTTATAACATGGATTTTGATTATATTTTCATTTGCCAGTCAAATGCGTGAAGATGAATTTCTTTTTAAAAATTTGACATTTTTTATTAAAAAGGATTTCCAATCAAACACTCTCTCAGTGAAGCTCACTAAAATCCAGATTTTAATTAGGGGATACCATAATTTCATTTCATTTAATTTTTTTTCATTTGATTTAATTTTAACAATTAAAATATAAATTAAAATCATACTCAGCACACCAAAGTTGCACTTCTACAACTCTTTATTCCTAGTCTAGCTTATTATGATGAGAACTTAAGGGGTGCTAGCCGGCTCAAACAAAGTTTTCTCATCCAAGCGCTGAGGCGTGTGACAAGTTATTTGACTTCTTGTTAAATTTGAGTGGCTCGAGTATAATTTTTAGTTTAAGCTTGTCACTTAGAGTTCGATGACAACCAGTTTAAACTACGAGCTAAAGGTTTATTTAGCATTGATTATAAACCAAATGATTTATAATACAGTTTGAATTTTAAGTTATTGAGACACTTATCAAATTCTCTCATTGACACCTCTCCCCCAAAACACATCAAATAAAAATTTTTCAAAATTTAACCAATCAAATTAAGTCACATGTCTTTAAAATTTAAATTTCAAAATATTTATAAACCAATCTAATTATAAACGATACCAAATGAACGACAAATTACCAAACCTAATCTTATTTGTTACCATAAGAAACTTCATGGAATCATCCTCATCCTCATCAATAAACTGCTATTTTCGTTAATTTTTCTTAAAGACTAGAATATCCAATCGAAGATTCCTATATGCTAAACCAGGGGGCTTGACTGTGAGACTGTGTGCTTTCATGCATACCATCAATTAAAATTATGAGAAATGTTATTTGACATCACTGATACTTGATACTATATTAATGTGGCATTGAATGATAAGTTAAATTAAATGGACCCTTTATTTATTCATTTAATTTCACTTATCATTTAATACTATATTAGTTACTATATAGACTGGTGTCAAGCATCACTAGTGTTACATAACATTATTCTAAAATTATTCCTAAAATTTCCTTTTCGACAAGTATTTTTCTAAAATTGAATTATTAAATATATTATCCAAATGTCCCCCCACTTCCCTTCTATAAATACCCCATCCCATTCTCTTTTAAACCTTCTTTCGCTAAAGGTTGTTTCGCCCGTTTTGCCCGTTTAGGTGAGTCTCTCTATTTTCTTTATTTTCAATAAACTTTATGTTATTTTTTTTATCCAGTGTTTTATTTCTGATGGTTTAGTTATTTCTGCTTGTATTTTTTTTTTAAATTTTTTGCCGGTTCGATTGATGTATTATTGGTGTTAATTTGTGGATTCTATTGTTTCTGGCCTAAATCTAGCTACTAATTTGATTTATTCTTATTTACTTTATGTTGTTCTTCTGTTGTTTTTTTTTTCTCAATTTTAGTTCGATTTATGCACTAACGGTGTGAATCCGGTGATTTTCTTGTTCTGCTTTGCAGAGAGATTGAATTTGATCCAACAAGACTTCCAGATCTAGGGTTTGCACAAGTATATATGAACTAGGATCCTGATTGGGGGTTGCTTATATGAATTGGTACTTTCTTATCCGTGAATCCTTATGACGCCCGCCGTTCTAATGCGTCGAATTAGAATTCTCCACTCTTTCTCTGTTGTTTTCCTCTACTGGTTCTATGTGTTCTCATGAACTAGCCTTCTCATAATCAGAGATTTGATTTTATTCTATTAGAATTCCCAATTTTGTTGATCTATCAAACTGTCAATTTATTAATCAATTGACCAAAGCACAAGCCTCTTAGAATTGAATTATCAAATATCCAATCAATTCTATCATAACATCTGAGAGCAAGACCAAGCAAATATGGCCTCGAAGCAACAGCCGTCAAGCTCAGGTTCTGATGGGACTGATCAACGCTATGCCTTGTACGATGAGAAGAAGCGAAAAAGGATGATATCAAACCGGGACTCTGCACGGAGGTCTCGAATGAAGAAGCAGCAGCATTTGGACGAGCTGCTTGCCCAGACTACGCAGGTGGAAGAGGAGAACCAGAAGCTGAGGCAGATGATTGATGGTGCCTCCCAGCTCTATCTAAACTTTGCCTCTGAGAACAATGTGCTGAGGGCTCAAGTGAATGAGCTGACTGACAGGCTCCGATCTTTGAACTCTGTCCTCCAGATTGCATCTGAGGTTAGCGGTATGGCCTTAGACATCCCAGATATCCCTGACACTTTACTCGAGCCATGGCAGCTGCCCTGCCCTCTACAGCCTGTCCCAGCACCTGCCGATATATGCCAGTATTGATCAAAGGTTAGGGAAGTCTTGGGATTGTGGGAGAATCTGCTGGTGAAAATGGTGGTTTGTGCACGCTTTAGCTTTGATTTTTTTTTACTTTGTCATTTAAGGATTTATGCAATCTTGCTATTTTTAAAGTGCGTTGTGTTAGGATTTGAAGTTCAATAAGTTTGCTTAGACTTTAATATGCAATTAGTTTATATATTAATGTTCTTGTCTTTTCTCATAGCTGGGTAGTAAAACAGTCTTTTGTTGATTTCTTGTTGAATAAATGTTTTGTTTTACTATAAATGAATGGAAATTTCTGCTGCTTTTATTATTATGGTCTTACAAACTCCAGTTTGAATTTTATGCGTGTCAAATATTGGTGATGAGGTTTTGCTGAATACCTATTCTTTGGTAGCAGTATTTTGTGCAGCATTCTTATTTCTAGACTACCTTGATTTATATCTCTGGCTATGATTGTGGCAGTCTCCATATATTTTACCGGACCACTGTTTTATTGCATCTTCCTCAGCCTCAGGATTGGTCTAAGGTTGGATGTGAACCATGTGAGTGATTAGGAAAAGGAGAGGATTATTATATATTTTTATTTATAAAAATTTATTTTTGTTTTGAAGAAAAAATTTTCTTCTAGCGTGCGTCGAATAACCTTGTTGAAATTTCAATTCTTCTTTTTAAGTTTCTATATATCCTTGTAGTAGAAGGCAGGAACATAGCGATCTAGGAGATATCCGAGGCGGCGAGGCTTTGAGCATCTCTAATGGGAGGGTGGATTGTGGGTGTGATGTGGAGGGGAGAGATAGAGAGAAGATGATTATTTTAAATAAATAGGAATGGAAAAATGTGTGAAAAAAGCGGGAAAAATTAAAAAGAGGAGAGAGATGGAGATAAATTTAAAAATAATGATAAAATAGTATTGGATAGGGTGATGGTGATGGTGATGGTGCATTGGTGGACTTTGCACGGGACTCGAAGAAAGAAAAATGAAGAAAAATAGGGTAAATGAGAAAAAAATAATTAAAAAATAAAAATAGATAAAATTACTGTTTGGGACTTTTATAAGATTAGGGTAATGTTGGGTTCCAATTCTCATGGATTGGGCTTAGGGCTTTTAATGTATAGTGTCTGTTTGGGAATTTTATAAGAGTAGGGTAATTTTCACTCGAGGTCCCAACTTTTCAAATTTGTATTAATCTTGTCTTTATTTTTTTGGTCTACTAAGCTCCTAACCTTTCATTTATTATCATATTATGTCCCTAACGTTATGTTTCGTCCCTAGCTTTCAATTTTTACCATTAACTCTTATCAATATAAGTACATGATTATTATAACCTTAATTCTTTATTTCCATTATACGTTCTTAACTTTTTAATTTTTATATATTTTTGTCTTTCTCATATTTTTTGCACATATAAGACCCATAACCTTTCATTTATTATCGCGTTGCATCTCTGATAACACCTTTCATTCTCAATTATCCTATTAAAATTACCATTATATCTTTAATTATTCAAATACAAATAAAAAATAAAGAACAATATAAAATAAAAAATTCACTTATCTTAATCTGTTAATAAAAAAACTCGGTCTATACCAAATTTGATAAAATTTAATCCACGTAAAAAAAGTTTTCGATCTGAGAGTCAGTGCAATAGATCGGAGCTAATTTTTTGATTCCTCACATATCACATAACATGTATAGATTATGGAGGATCTACAAAAAAAAAAAAATCACTTTCGATTTACAAAAAAATGGAATTGAACTTTAATGCGCTAATTCTAATTTTTTGTGAATCCACAATTAGTAGACCAGATTAGGTCAAGACGGATAACAAATAGAGGGCAAATTAGGATGAAAATCACAGAGAGGTAAGAAATTAAATTAGAATTAAAGTATTAGGGTTATCTTTATTTTTAATAAATCGAAAATCAATGTTTTTGGAGCGGATCTACCAAATCCGTATTCGCCACGTGATTTGTGATAGATCAAGAAATTGGATCATACTTAGATTAACAACTTTTTTCGATGCGAATTTGATATCCATTGAAACCAATATAAATCAAGTTTTTTTTTATTATCATTATTTGTGTTGAAGTAAGTTAGAGTGGATGAATTTCTTATTTTATATTACCTTTTTATTTTTTATTTAAATAATAATGGTATAATGATAATTTTACTAGATATTAACAGTAAAATTTAAAATATTAGGAATGAAAAGTGCTAATAGATATATAACACGACAAAAAATGAAAGGTTATGGCTCATATACGCTCAAAAAATGATAGTGATAAAATTGTACAAGAATTGAAAGATTGAGGGCCTATAATGAAAATAAAGAGATAAGGGTATAATAGTCATTTTGATAGGAGTTAATGGAGAAAGCTGAAAGGCTAGGGACGAAAAGCGACGTTTGGGACATAATACGATAATAAATGAAATGTTTGAGGCTGAGTAGGCCTAAAAAAAAGAATAGGGATAAAATTAATACAAATTTGAAAGATTGGATCTAGAGTGAAAATTACCCATAAGATTATTTATCTTCTCCATTTACACTATTAAAACTATCTTTTCCATTAACACCGTTATGTTTTGTTAAGAATTTTATTTTTCATGTAAAATTAATTTACATAAAAACCACATTTTATAATAGGGTTTTAAAAAATACCCATTAATTGAAAAGTAATTGTAAAAATGCCTTTTTGTATCGTAAAATACCCTAAGCTAATTTTAATTAAAATTTAATTCTTTATTAAAAGTAGTAAATTTTTCAATATAAAAGTAATCGCGTTCCTTGTAGCCGTCACAATCACACTAACAAATGTTACAATTCAAAAAACAAAATGTTACCATTTGGAGAGCAAATGTTACATCCGGAAAATAGTAACAAATACAAAGTAAAAAAAATTCATGTGAAATTTAAAAGAAAATAATGGTAACAATTGCAAAAATATATATATATATATATGTGAAATTAAAAAACAGAAAGAATGTAACAACCATTACAAAAGAAAAATATTCACTAACAACCAGACAAATGTTAGTGGTAACAATTGGGAAAAAAATGAAATAATCCATTTAAAAACATTGGTAACACGAGCTAAAATATGGTATCAAAAAACATATTTATTAAAAAAACATGGTAACACAAAACGAATGACAAAAAAAAAAATTTAAAACACCGTAACAATTCATAAACAAATATCATGTCAACAAGGAACAAAAAACATAAAATAGTGGTAACTTGGCATTAAAACCATACTCGAAAACATGGTATCATGTTATAGGAAATTACCCAAAAAAAAATCTAAAATGAAAATGTTAACAAGAAATAAAAGTAAAGGTTGAACGAAAACTAGGAGGCGGATTTGCCTCCAGTTGAACGAAAAAAAAATGGAAATAAAACAAAAACAGACAGAAAGGAAAAGCAACGAAGAAAAAGGACACAAATTTTGTAAATGCACGCCCCCACTTCCATTTGAAAGAGGCGTCACTGGAGGTGCCTGGATTTTAAATTCACGAGAGAGGAGGAGAAGGCACGTGGAGATGATTTGGTGACGGCGAGTCATCGCTGTAGAGGAGATGGAGTTGTGTACAAGTAGAGGAAAAAAGGGATACGAAGTAGAAACGGGTGATTGTCGATAGTGCAAGTGATTTGTGGCAATGGATGTTTTTATAAATTAGTAGCGGAAGAACATGGGAGCATGATTAGTATGAGGGAGAAAACCCAAAATTTGGGTTTTTCCCCACCATAATCAATTATTGTGTGTTTGATTGTAAGAATTTTCCCTGAAAAATGTAGATTTTTCACTTAAATTTTCACTTTAGCAGTGTTTGGTTGGTTTTTCTCCCTGGAAAACGTTTTCTTACTTTTGGTCACGTGACTATATTTTCTTTGAAAATAAGGAAAATATTTTCCTTGTGGGAGGCTTAGATTTTTTGTTTTATAGGGAATTGGAATTCCATGTATTTCTTAATATTGGGCTTTTTAATTTAAAAAACATAAATAAATTGCATTACAAATGTAAAAAGAGAGTGAGAGAGAGAGAGAGACATTGGTTTGCAAAAGGGAAAAAAACGTATCATCGCCAAGCCTTATATGTATTTGCAATTAATTTCATTCAAGAATTATTCTCTTTGGGTTCAATGACAATTCTTCAACTTTGATCAAGGTTTGTCTACTTTATCATCTATTAATTAACGTATCATAATTGAATTCATATCCTTCTATTAGGTCTTATTTTGAAACAATGGTTCCAAAATTGAATTCATACCCTTCAAAAGTTTTTTTTTTTTTTGGGGAAATTTTTGATAATAGTTGTGATCTTAGGGACTATAGTAAAATGTATGTATGATTACGGCTGCTTGATGATGAAATCCAATTGATATTTCCTTTTCTTTTTTATAATTTGAGTTTTTAGAACATAGAAAAACTTTAACGTATGAACATTGAAAATTGTGACACCTAGAAGTCATGAAAATACTTCAAGCGGAAAAACGTTTGACTAAAGTATTCATGAACTTGACTGACGAAGAATTCATGTGTGAGTAAGTCTATGAGAAGCTTGGTCGCACTCCACCTCTACAAGTTTAGGATGCCTTTGCCATTTGATTTAATTAGTAGCTTGTATCTAGTTTGTTAACTATCTATTAAGTTAAAAATTTTTTTCGGTGGTATTCTCGAATTTTTCCTTTTATTATTATTATTTTTAGATTTATATTACATATCATTGCTCACTAATATTAACAAATATAACATAATATAGGCATTTTACAATTTCTAATTATACATCGTTGTTTGAGTCCATAAATTTATTTTATCTTCTTTATTTCATGTGTACTAATAATATATCATGCAATCTAATGAAAAACTCTCATAATATCAATAAGATTCAAAATTTAGTACACTCATAAAGTTAATTATATATTATCACTTGAGAGGAAGTCTAATAAGACGGAACTACAGGGTAGATCAATCGTTCTAAGACTAAGGCATTAATGTACAATTTCTATAGAAAAATTTGATAATTCATGTGAAAAAAATAATAACTATCAAATAATTGTTCAAAAATAAAATAAAAAATTTGGAAAAAAAGATTGTTTCCATGAAAAATAATAGCTATCAAACACCATAAAATGGAAAATAACTATTATTTTTAAGTGGAAAATTTAGTTAATCAAACACATGTAATTGATATTTCCCAGAAAAATTAATTATAAGGAATTCAATTGTCTACAATTCATTTTTTTCCACGCATTTTCCATGCTTGCAATCAAACAGTACCTTAGTGTATGTAGGAAGGGGGAAATGCCATTTGTAGGAGAAAAATATAAGTGAGGGGCTAAATTTAGCCCCTCCGTTACATTTTTTCACCTACCCACTTTCTTCCTTAAAAAAGAATAAATTAAAACTAATAATATTTTGTTAAAAATTAAATATCAACTGTATGATAAAAAAAGTAATGATGAAATATTTTGTAAAAAAATATTAAAAAATAAACAAAATCCTTTAATATGTTTTCCCCCAAGTTTTTCTCATACACATTATTTGGAAATATGTTTTTTCCTTTTAATTTTTTCCCTTAGCTTTTAGTTTTTTTCCTTAACATTAATCTTGCTCTGATGAGATATCACATGTAATGGTCGCAGTGGAAACACATTATGGGGGAGTGGCGGTGATCGGAGAACCTAACACATAGTGGTGGCGGCGGCATCAAAGACGGAGGGGATGGCGTTGTTGAACCCTTATTCTTGATCACTATAAATAGTTTCTAAATAATTTTTTAAAAATGAAATAGTGATGTTATTTATCTATATTTGAGATCATGTTCTAGTTTAGTTGGTACCACTACATTAGGGAATATATTGGGATGCATAAATACATGAAATTGTTATTTATTTAACGACCAATAAGAAAATAACAATTAGGCTAGATATTGGTCTCCAATCTAGATAAATAATATTATTTTAAATGAAATTATTTTTTCTTTGAAAATATATAAATTCCTAAAAAATAGTAATAATAACAAGGAAAATAAGAAAAATAAATAAAGGGATTTTTACAGCTCAAAGGGGTATATCTCTACTATATTAAAAGAGAAGAATGCATTTTCACTGTTCTTTCAACAGTAGAGATGATGCGGCGTCGTTCTATATATTCTTCTACATAAATGGCTCTCAGATGATTCTCGATAATTCCAGATGATTCTCGATAATTCATTTGATCCTCTTTTAGAAAAAGATAAAAACTCCAAAATTCATACTATTGCTCCTGAAGATTTATAAACAATATCCTTCCCTCCCATCTTTCTTTCTTGTTAGGTGCTTGTTCCCTGTTAATTTTGAAGTTTGATTTTTACACAGCTGCGTCAATATTCTGAAATTCGTCCTCAAAGCTTTTTTTTTTCTTTTTCTGGAACAGTTTTTCGGTTTTGCTTTTGCCATTTACGAACATATATTTATATTTGGGCTTGCAAGACTATCCCTTGGAGTGGTAGACATTTGTTGGTAATGCGTATTGTAATTTTTTATTTTCTCCCTTCTGATTATCGTGAATGGAGTTCAAAGTAGTTGTGCTAGCATTTTTTCCCTAAATTGTAAAGATTTTGCATATGGTAGTATGAAGTTATATGTTCTTCGGGGTGTAATGTTGTTTAACGTGCTTTGCCATCGAATGGAAGAATGTGCTCAGATTATCCCTTAGCTTCCCTCAGCAATTGATCCTTCTTTTCTTGTGTATTCTTATTTTTTATTGACAACCAAGAAGCATTTTTTTAGCTTCATAGTTTTCTGATTTTGCATTTGTAAGCTGTGGCCAATGGACATCATAGGAGGCCAACTTTTTGTTTTTTTGAGTTCAGCTTAATTTAAAACAAAATCTTGAAGTTTACAAGTTCAGGCAGAGAATCCATGAATAGATCGGAAGAG
>CAVNYN010245209.1:0-19469 GCA_963692815.1 Nyctanthes arbor-tristis | reverse complement strand
CCCTACATCAAGAGTGTGTGTGTGTGGATGTGGGGTGCTGGGTGGGTGGGTGTTTTCGGGGTTGGAGTAAAAACCGGGGGGGTTGGGTGGGGGAGGTGGGTGTTAGGTATGGGGTTGAAATGAAACCGGTAAACGTTTCTATGCAGCCGTCCGGTTCCCCATATTTAGTAGTATTTATTTTCTTAAATTTTTTCTGTTTTTTCTTTTTTTTTTTTTTTTTTGGGAGGGGGGTAACTTTTTCCATTCTGTATTTCTGTATAAAAAAAAATGGAAAAATTCTTTGTCCATTCTTTTTATTGATGAATATTTCATTCTTCTTTGCTATCAAATCCTCATTCAGATTTATCGTCCATATACTTGCCCCCCTCCCTTCCAACTGCAATAGGCATACAATCACGTGCTTTCAAATTTTTCTTTTTATTTTATTTTATTTTTTTAACTAATGAAAATCGTAGAACAAACTTCCCTATAAAAAAAATTTTTAGAAAATCCAAGAACTTTGCCGATAATACTAAGAAGGATAAAATAGCAATTTAATGCATCTTCATCAGAGACATATACGATTGTATACTATTGGAAAGCTTTTTAGAGAAAAAGGATGAAAATGTGCATTTTGTTAGCAAATAATGAATATATCATTCGTTTTATTTTTGAAAATAATTGATTGTTTGATTTCAATGAGATATATATATATATATTTATTTATTTGATTTTGTGTGTCTATATATAGATATCAACTGGATATATAATTCATTTATTTATTTGAGTTCATTTAGAAATGTCTTCAGAAAGAAAGAAATTGATACTTGGAAGGAGATTTATAAAAGTTTGTTATGCATGATTTTTTGATGATGAAAAGAATCTACATGTGTTATTACCAATATAATATATGGTACTAGTTACATGATTTAAAAGAGACTTCTGTTTTAGTGCTCATACAATTTGTACGAATTGTTGTATTATTAATTCTACATGTAGTATTTATCATTTAGTGTCATATATGGACTGAGATATGATGTTAAGCATCAATAATCTTTTATGGAAAATTTTCAAAAATAGGCTAATTGCATTATTACTCGTTCATAAATATAGGCTAATTGCAAAAATAGCCAAGTAAAACGTGTGTGTCACAGAAATGGCACTTTCTGTCAGTTATCACAAAAATAGGGAATTTTAGATTGGGGAAAGGCAAATTTTAATCGCAACGAGTTCATGCTTTATTCCCCTTTTCTTGTGCTTCGAAGTTTTTTCTCTGCTCCATGTCTATCGTAACAAGTTCATCCTCATCATTCTCCACTGCGTCGACACAGTCTTAACCTCTGACGTGTAGCAAAACGGCTTCTTTTTGTTAGTTCACAAATACTAAACTTAGTACACTTGAATTATTATGTACAAAATATCGAAGGACCACCGTGTTGACCTGTCGCAGTTTCGCTATGTTACTCTAGCAAGCATGTTCTATTTTGGAGTATTACATATATGTACAAAACTATTATTCCTTCACGTTTGAAACTCCACACTTTTGATTGATGGGGCCGTAGAGGAATGCTATGTTCATCTTTTAACCAAGATGGCAACTTGTGGGACGTCCGGTATGGACATAGACTGAACCATACTAAAAAGCCCAAAGAAAAAGAGAGGAGGAAAAAAAAAAAAAATTCTTAGTTAATATACAATCTAATCATGTCCAGTACGGCTTCCCGACTCAGATATACTTTGGAGGGATGGCTGCCATGATTTGTCTCTTGCAACAGCAGAACTTGTTGATCCCGACCGTTGACGATGTCTATCATGTCCCCTGGCCTGAAATTTTTAAACTTTCATAATAAATATTCATCTTTAACCTTAACAAATGCACTATTATTGGGTTGGGTAGATGAATTACCTGAGCATTTTTCTCCAGGGCAGATTTTCCATCTTCGGAACTCTGCTTTGGTGAATCAATCTTCAAATTAGCATCCGATTCGGCCCGGTTTTTCTTCATCTTTGCAACTTTCTTTGCTCTCAGAACTTTCATTACCTCTGCAACAAAATCAATGACATGAGTCAAACTTTTAAGCAAGCAGTGAAAAAAGAAGAGGAAAAGGCTAGACATGAACCAACCTTGAGTTGTGACAAGTCGATAAGCCCGGCCAAGAACTAATATATCGTTGGGGCGGAGAAGCTTGACACTCGTATATCGAACAGTTTTGTCATCAGTATTCTGTTCCCCGTCCATCGGCAACGGAATTATAAGAGAAACATAGTGTCCTGGATTCATGTTCATCACCTCACTTGCTGTAATTGGCCAATACATTCTCTCCTGTTTTCCATTAGGATGTTGAATCACTAATGCTGCAGCATTCACAGTCTGGCAATTCCCCATTCTCGTGCCTGTCTAATCCCAACGAGAAAACGAATCGAATTCTAAAATGTTGATACAGAACAGAAGAAGATGAAGAAGAAGAGAGATGCTTGAGATATGAGAAGACACAAAGCACAGCAAGAAAGAATGAAGTGAACTAAGCCAACGGTGCATTGAAGGTGGTAAAAATAGAGCACCCCTTCCCCACCTTTCCCACCCCACCCGCCCCCACAACTTATCTTTTATTTAAATGAATCCCATCACTCATTTTCATAAGGTGACACATTGTACAAATTATTGGAGATTTAAATTGTATTATTATTGTATTAGAGTACATAGACCACAATGCTTTATAATAATAGTGCGATTCGCTCATTTTTGTACATGAAAGTCATCCGTTTTGCTTAGGTATTAGTGAGATTGCCACGTGCTTAGATGTCAAACGTTTGGTGAACGTAGAGTAGCACGCGTAGCTATACAAGACTCCGTCAATTTTTAGGTTTCTTTAAAACTTAAAGATAATTTTATCATGAGTCAAATGTGTATAATTTTATTTAAGAAATTTATTTAAGTCCCAAATGAGGAGTAATAATTTTGCGATGCTAGTAATTTTAGTAAAATTATTTATTATCATTTCATTGACTTTACCATTTATGTGCCCCTTGGAATCCCCCTCAACTCCTAGTTAAATGTATTGAAACGCTTGAGAATGTTGTTGACGAGTTTGTATCAATCCATACTATACAAATATGCATATATTTTCTTAAAATTTTCAAATATAATACTTGAATTACTTTTTAAATTTGTTTTCTTGAAATTTAAGTTATCTTAAATATAATCCTTATTCTATTTTTTTAAATATTTTGCAGGCCACGAGCAGTTAAAGCAAAAATATTCTCTCATTAAAGAAAATAGCGCGTTGACCCTTTTTTCTTTTTCTTGGTAATGCCGGTAATTTAACTATATTATCTGTCAAAATGAATGTTGTTAGGAAAAATTATCTATTTATATTTAATATCCGAACGCTTTAACATACTTTTAACAGATGTAAACATAATATTAATCCTTTTATATTTATTTTATAATTTTTTGAAAAGATGGAGTATGCCACTTCTATAATACTGAAAATCGGATGGACGGGGATTTTTTTTCCCAGTTGTGGCTGAAATTTTTTAAAAGTTATATGTGAGATCGGAATTAAGATGTCTTTAAAAAAAAAAAAAAAAAAGGGCATTATATTGAGAATTGAGATTAACTTTATTAACAGGCTACCTTATTCAGAGAATGGGCAGGAAATTGAAGAGAAATTACTTAAAACAGATATTGCTTTGTCTTAATTTCTGTTGGGTTTCGAGTAAGTGTGTCTTTTTAGCAAAGATTATGGTTGTATTGTTAAAAAAAACCCTAAATCTTGCTTAAATATATCTTTGACTTTCTATAACCAGATTTTTACATTAAAAAGTATTTTTAACCCAAAGAACTTATTCATATGACTCATATGTTTAAATATGTATTGTTAATTAATGTCAGTCTCCACGTGAGGTGCTGGGCATTTTAGTTCAAAGATATTCATCTATTCTGTTTCAGTCAAGTCATTATATCCAACTTTATAAGTTTCTCAAACGGTTCATATATGTTCAAATCCAGTTTCCATTTGTTATTTTTATACAACTTAGACGTACATCTCGATGATCGGGCTCTAAACTTTAAGCATACTCAGCAGAAAAATGTTATTGGGTCCAGTCAAAAGTGGGAGTATTATTATCACTACGATTTCATAATTAATCAAAGATTAATGACAAATTAAACTAATTACTTTCCACCTAATTTCATCTCCAATACATAGTCAATGTCGAATGTCATGACTCAAAGTTCAACATGAGAGAGATACATACAAAAAAATTGATGGGTCTCATATGTTTCCTATTTTCTTTTTCTGTTAATCACTTTAATCTCTTTTACCCCACTTTTTCTTCACTTTTTCTTCATCATGTGATGTGCAATGTCATATATCTACATTCTTCTTTACCATGTCAATAATTATTTTATTATTATTTTTGAATTTGTCTCTATCTCTCTCCTCTTTTTTGAATTTCCCTCTATTTTTCTTCACTTTTCTCTCTCTCCCACTCAATTTCTCTCTCATTTTTCTCTCTATCTCTCTCATGTTGAATTTTGAGCCATGACATTCGACCTTAACTAGGTATTGGAGATGCTCTAAAAAGGAGTTTATGGGGACTCCATTGGGAAAAGGTAGACCATCCATTTTTGGGGTGATCCAAAAGAACATTAAAGAACAATTACTGATGATAAGTCTTTAGCAAATCTACTGAATTATGCTTAACTTTTTTTCCCCTTTTAATGATTCAATTATTTGTTAATTTAAGAATAATGAGTAGTCTATCATCACTTTAAGAACACATTGTAATCGGTACATTTTGGTCAAATCTAGGCGATCAGCTCGAGAAAAAGATTCTAAAGTTTGTGTAAGCCCATGTTGTCAATTTAAAATTGTGCACTAATTACAAAACTTTAGTGACACGAAAATGTTGGCTAATGTGTTTGAAAACAAAAAATACAACGCGGGTCAAAAGTTATAAATGTCGAGTAAGAAGTTACTTTAAATTAACTTACTTTGACTTGAAGTTAGTTAAACAAATTTTTTTGGTCATCAACACTTTAATATCTTGTACGTATTTTATGTGCTTGCTTATCTCATTAGTTATTGTGCAAAACCAAATTTCCAATGCTTACTTGGATATATAGGGCAGACTTGCTGAAAAAAGGGACTATTCAGGTACTGAGTAGTGTTCAAAAACCTCTTGAAAGTTTTGTGATTATGTGGCATGCATAGATACACGACAAATAGATTTGAAATACAGGTAACATACTATAAGTCACATGGGGTAAGAGGTTTTGTTACAAAACCTATGAGAAGTTTTTAAACATTTTTTTTAAAGGAGTAGAACATATTAGTTATACGAGTTTGCTTTACTTGGCAAAATGTATGTTTAAATTTGTGGGATATTCAATTCTTGATTTTCAAAATAGATTGTGGTTTTAGTTATTCTAATAACATTTCTAGATCTCATTGGTTATTGTTTTTAGCTCAAATAGTTGATAACAAATAACAGCTTATATATAATAAAACATATAAATAAGAGTAATACTATAATTATAACGGAGTTAGAATTTATTTTTAAGATAAAAAAATCAAAGCATCATTTATTCAATCGACTAATCTTTACGTGAATGAAATGCATGAACTATGAAAAAGGTCTTCCCTTTATTTTCACTTTACATGCCATGATAGTGATATTTCAATTCCATGCAAGGTCGAAAATGGAAAATTTTCGTCCTTTTCATCAAGATTATTGGTAGATTAGGAAGAAGGCGAGTGAGTCGACCAATGCCATGGTACATGCGAGGTCAGACTTGTCGGGGTGTCTTCCAATGGTTTCACGGATGCCTAAATATTTGTAGACAGTAAAGGGAAAAAATGTAGCCAATGTTTCGAATTTCATTTCAATGGAAGGTGCATTTTGCTTTTACTAGACCAGATATTCCTTTTCTGGTCCATTAGGTTTTTTATCTTTTTGCTCTTTTGCCATAATAATGGAACAAGTTCATTCACTCGTTCTGGGAAAAAGAAATGCACTGCTCATGCAATTATTTGTTTCTGATGTACTGAAGTACGAACTGACTATTGGCATTTCGAACGCATAGTTCAATCATAGTTTTAACAAGAAAAAGGAAAATGAAGTGCGAGATTCTCTTCATATTAATTGTCATGTAGTTTATAAATTCAATCAATTTTAACCAGATAAGTCTCTACCGTCCAAGAACACGAGTGATTTCCAATGAAATACGTCCCCTTTTTTGTCTTTTTAAATAAAGGCCACTATAATTGGCTTATTTTACTCATAACTTGAAAGAGAAAAATGCAACTTAGGAGGCGCTACGCTTCACCTCCGGCAAACTAAAAGAAACTCAAACATATTAGCAGAGAACATGAAAGGATGATCACGTTCTTCTTCTGCCTCAATGTGCTGTACGTTTGGAGGTCAAAAAATTGCACTTAAGGTCCTCAACTTTTTTTCAAATGGTGCAAGTGGAACCTAGCGTAATTTCATTTCCGGAAGTACATTTGGTTAAACAAAAGTTCCATGTTTAAAAAGTCAATTTTCTTATTAGTAAGAGTAGTATCAGTCATTATGTCTTAATTAATAGATTTTATAATTATTCCACGTGAAACTTAATCCTTAACATTGGCCCCGCGTGACTTGCTTAACATGCCCCTAGTGATTCATTAAAGTAGACAATAATTTTGAAATTCATGTACTCATTTTTGGTCTTATATATAATTGTATCGAAATTGCTTATTGGAGATTAATGGATTCCAATACTGTATCAATTAGAGAGTGTTTGGCTACCATACAGATTATTTATTTAGTTTATAATCTACTACACGACATCATTTTATTAGTTTCATTTTCTTGAAAATGTCAAAAAGCAAAAGTAAAGTAATATTTTACTTTTTACAAAAAGCAATAAATGAAATGATTTCACGTAGCAATTTATAAACCAATTTATCATATGTATAGTTGCCAAACACATTGTTAGATAATTAAGATTCATCAAAAGGTCAACATTTGTAAGATAAGTATCTTAGACCATTATATTTAGTTAATAGTTTTATAATTATTCGAGGTAGAGCTCCGTCCCTTAACAGATAGGCAACAAAAGGAACATTGGAATATCATGTCTAAATATCCTATCCTCAATTTTAATCTTCTTTTTTGACTTTTTATATTTCTATTTAAACCATATAGAACCAAAAAAAAAAAAAACTTATTTTATTAGAGCTCAAAGGAGGTCGATCGAGATCTGAATTTACAGAGACTTGGACTAAAATCTTTCAGAACTCCCTTGTCCGTCTAAAGGTTAAAGATTATTGACTTAAAATGAAGGTTAACAACCCAATAGCACAATTAAAAAGCTTAAGGACTGGCCTAAAGTACAATTTCTTATCACAGATTAGATGCTTGTGACTAAATGCTGAAGGACCCAAATTTCCCCAAAGAAAGGGAGTCGTGTTATTTATACAGAAGTCTATACAAAATATCTTGTAATTTACCATCTTTATCTCTAGATTATTTTTTCCAATAGACAATACAAAGGGTCTACAAGAAATGTCGCCAATAGCGGCGACACAGGCCCAAAAGTCGTCGCTATAGACCAACAGTGGCGACTTTTTGCGACGACCACGTTGTTACTATTGGCTCGTACATGTTGCCTTTCAGCGACAACTAAAAACCCTGTAGCAACAACAGCTATAGCGACGACATATGTGTCACCGCTATAAATGAAACGGTTTCGGGCTACAAAAACTATTCGACCCGACCCACGATCCCGCCCCCTGTGACCCGACCCGGCTCCCCTATTTTAATTGAGGAATTATTTTGCCAGATCGGAAGAGTCAAACCTGAGAAGTCTTCCTCCAACTTCAAGCCCTTTACCAATTGAACTAGGACAATTTTCAATACCAAACTTGCATATAAAATATATATTATATAAATTATTATAACAATAGTGACAAACATGATAACTATAGCAATGAAAATTCGTCGATATAAAGCAAAAGGAAGGCGAGAAATCTTCCCGCCATGCTTTATAAAGATGACTTTCTTGTCGCCGCTATAGGAGGACCTTGTCGCCGCTGTAGGTAGAACCTATAGTGTCACCGCTGTAGGTTCTACCTACAGTGGCGACATCAATCTGTCGCCGCTATAGGGGTAACCCTATTGCGGTGACTGGTTGTCGCTGCGAATTTCGGAGTCGTTGGAAATTTTTATCGCAATTGCCAAGATTTCTTGTAGTGGGGGTAAGATGGAAAAATCTCTCTTTTTGTTAAAACTTTTGTAAAGGGCTCATTATCCACGATTGCAAGGAATTGTTGAAGGGTAACAACATTTCCCGAAGAAAAGGGTTCTCACAAGGAAACAAGCCTGTCCACAAGAGCAGACGAGGTGTGTAGCTTTCCATGAGAAAAGAGGTAAAAAGCAAAAACAAAATCGGACATGATCCTAATTAATTTGTTTTATCTCTCATCTACCCTCAAAATCATCATTATTATTATGAATTTAAAAACAAACACACTACAATGATTCGGTGGTTCAATATATTCTCGTAACAAGATCATATTTTCCCTGCAATCTACGATGCCCATGCAACGAATTTGCTAGCAAATGAAATAAGCAGATGATCAAACTCAAACTCGATCCGTTTGAACTCACTATCATTTAGCCCGTAATCATTGGCTCGGTCGCTGATAAACTAAACTTATTACGGAAAAAGTAACATACCTGAGGTTTTAAGCAGGTTATCAGTTTTCACTATTAGTGCATTCACCTTGCTTAAAAAGCACATTTTAATTAGTGGCTTGATTACCAATTTCCTATTCTATATTCACTGAAAATAAGCCCCATTTATTATTACAACACAAAGATGGAAAAATTAGTTGGCCAACCAAATATCATGCGATTCTTGACTCAATCACCCCACTTCTCTCCCTTTCTTGGCAGGCCTACATTTTCTCTTTTTCTTTGCTCAGAACTATTGGAAATATTCAACTGAACAAAATATAGAGAAACATGCGAAATGGGGTCCAAAGATCATCAACCTTACTCTTTTGCAAAGAAGTTCCTGCCTTATGCTTGCTTGGTTCTCCTACCCATAGCCATCATTCAACTGCATTTTTTTCCTTTCTCTTTCTCTCCCGCCGATTATCAGCTTTCTTTCGGTAGCCGTGTCATCACCCCACCACCACCACCGCCACCACCTCCTCCTCCTCCTCCTTCACAAGGTACGATGGTGTTTTGGTATTTCTTAATGTTTTATATCGTCATATATTGAAGTCTGAGAAAAGAAAGAGCGTTCCCGTAGGTTATTTTTATCGAGTCTTATATGTATATATATATATATATGACATGAAGGGGAATCGTGTTCCCTAGTCCCCACTGCATGTAGTCATGGTTTTCATATTCAGTAGCATGGTGTTGAATCACTAATAGCTCAGAGTTGTTTTGATACTAACAGAAAAAGTACATATGGCATCTTCTACTTCCCCAATAAGATAATTATTGATGTTCTTTTGCAGAAGAGAGGAAAAAGACTGTAGTTCAGACATCATGTGACTACAGCAATGGAAGGTGGGTTCCAACCAAATTGGACCCTTTATACAATGGCACAACCTGTGGGACAATTAAGGAAGGTCAGAACTGCATGGTTTTTGGGAGGCCTGACAGGGATTATCTATACTGGAAATGGTCTCCCACAGAATGCAAACTCCCAAGATTTGACCCAAAAACTTTCCTTAAACTCCTCAAAAATAAACACATAGCTTTTGTAGGAGATTCCTTGGCCAGAAACCAATTGGAATCATTGCTTTGTATGGCTGCCACGGTCTCAAAACCTAATCTTTTTTACACAGATGGTGAAGACAACAAGTTCAGGAAATGGAATTTCCCTTCACACAATATAAACATATCTATTTACTGGTCTCCTTTCTTGGTCCAAGGTATCGAGAAAAGTCCCGAAATGAATTTCAACACATTGTACTTGGATTCTGTTGATGAGAGGTGGGCATCAGACATGGATCATATGGACATTCTTGTTTTGTCAGTGGGACATTGGTATCTACATACTGCAGTTTATTACTATGGAGATTCTGTACTAGGTTGTCATTACTGCCAAAACTACACTGAAATTGGATTTTATGATGTTTTTGGTAAGGCATTGAATACTACATTTCAGACAGTTATAGAGAGGAGAGGATCTGATGCCGAAGCAGAGCTGGGGTCAGAGGCCAGTGGAAGTGGCATAAATGTGGTGTTGACTACATTCTCACCTGCACATTTTGAAGGGGAATGGGACAAGTTTGGGGCATGTTCTAAGACTAAGCCTTATGAGGAAACTGAGAAGAAACTTGAAGGAATGGATTATGATATGTGGAAAGTTGAATTGGAACAAGTGAATTTTGCAAAATTGAAGGCCGAGAAATTTGGGAACATAAGATTTGAGGCATTAGATGTGACAAAATTGGCTTTAATGAGACCGGACGGGCATCCCGGACCCTATATGCATCCCTTTCCGTTTGCCAATGGCATCGCGGATCGTGTACAGAACGACTGTGTTCACTGGTGTTTGCCAGGTGCAATCGACACGTGGAATGAGATCTTGTTAGATATTGTGAAGAGATGGGAAAGTGAATATATGGCACAGAGATAAGGATTTCTGCATTTTCTGTACAGTGTTAGACTTGGTTTCACTGTCCTATTCATGTTTTTCTGAGGTAGTTGAGGGTGAGAGGTGTGGGGTGTAGAGGGTGTGGGGGGTGGGGGTGGTGGGGTGAGGGACAGAGCAAATAAATTACACAAAGTCATGCCACAAAGGCTTCAATTATTATATACTTCTCTTTTAACTTTTTTGTGATTATTTTGATTAAGGTTTCTTCATATGTTTTAAACTCAACCTAGTCTTATATCCGAGTTTCAAACTAACTATAAAGATAGACTCCTTGTTCATATAAAAGTATATATACACCATGAAGAAGTTATACAATTAAAAAGATACCTAATTGTATAGAACTATCTTGTACAATAAATTATAGTATTATTATCAGTTTCCTTTCTTTATAAGACAATTTCTTCATTTCTATTTATATATTTGCAGCAAGATTTATCTAAGCTTGATCAATCTCGTCTGGCAACAAAGGTACCTTATGGTTTAGTGATTCTGAATTGTTGGTGCTCTTGGCTTCCTGTGCCTTTCCCCACATCACCGAGCAAAATCCGATAATTAGAACGAAGGATCCAATCAAGCTGAAACAGAATTCACAATGAGATGCCAGTTAGTGCTTAATTCGAGAGAAAACTCACAAGTTCATTCATTTACTCTAATAGGATCTTCATTCGAGTATTGTGTAGATTTCTTCTTTCTTTGTTTTCCAAGTTGAAGAAATTCTGATTACTTCTGTATCTCATATATGTCAAAATTCATTGCTCTGTCTGAGCCGGTGCCCTAGTTTTTGAACTGGATTATATATCTATCAACATGTCTGGGCATAGGGCTAGCTAGTCTGCTGCGGCCGACCCCTGCTATACTTTAGCGGGACCACTGTGCCCAACAGTTTATAGGGAAATTTTCGCGTTCCGTCCCTAACCTTTGCTAATTTTAACAATTTCATCTTTAACCTTTTTTTAAAGCATATAGGTCCCCAACTTTTTAGAAATATAGGCAATAGGTCCTTCTTTACATTTACCATTAAAACCGTCCGTTAGCATGGGGTATTCTTGGAAATTCTTATAATATTTGTTAGGGGAATTTTCACATTTCATCCCCAACCTTTGCCTATTTTAACAATTTCAACCCCTACCTTTTTTTTCACCACCATAAGTCCCCAACCTTCGAAAAAAATAAGCACAATAGTCCCTTTTCACTTTTTCCATCCAAATTTCTGTTAACTGATCCTCGTGCACCACATGTGAGGGTTTTGGTTTAGAGGTATTTCCGGCTATTCTTGATATTTGATACTATCCAAACTTTTAAAACAATCAAACGATTAAACTCAGACTTCATATTTAGTTTGGTTTAAGAGTATTTCCGGTTACTCCTTTGGTGTATAATTAATAGATATTTGTCTTTTATGTTGTATTCTTATATTTAAATATCCAGGCTACATAATAGTAGGGATGGCAATGGGTTGAGTTCGGGGTAGGGTGGACTTGCGAAACTTTTTCCTTGGCCCGCCCCGTGACCCTTAAAAAATCAGGACGGATTGGGTAGGGGCTTTTGCCCCGTTTACTTACCCATTTAGATATATATATATATATATATGTGCTTCATAAATTCTTTATGTATTTTTTATTTTTTCCATAATATTTTAATATATTTTTTTAATTTTTTAAATTTAAACAGGGGCAGTTCAGGTCGACCGTGACCCACCCGCCCCGCCTCGTGACCCGATTTACCCCCAAACTAACCCACCCAGCCAACCCGATAGGCAAAAAAATTTGCCCATTCGGACCTGGGCCTCATGGGCTTTCAGTCTGGTTGGCTTAAATTGTCATCCCATGTGGTATCCAATTTTGTCTTGGATACTATCAAAATACTAATCCAAGACAAATTTAGATATCACCTAGTCCATTATATAATTTGGATATTTAAACACATATGAATACGACATAAAAGGCAAACATCTATTAATTATACATCAAACAAAAGTCTTGCCAAATATTAGAAATAACCAGAAATACTTTTGCACCAAACTAAACGTGAAATCTGTGTTTGATCATTTGATTGTTTTAAAAGTTTAGATTTTATCAAATATTAAGAATAGCTGGAAATACTCCTAAATCAACTCTCATGTGTGGTGCATGTGGATCAGTTAACAGAAATTTCGACGGAAAAAGCGAAGATGGACCTATTGTGCTTATTATGGTGATGAAAAAAAGGTTGGGGATGAAATTGTAAAAATAGACAAAGGTTGGGATAATATTACAAGAATTTCCGAAAATACCCCCACACTAACGGACGTTTTTAATGGAAAACTTAAAGAGGAACTTATTGTGCGTATTTCTGAAAGATTGGGAACCTACATGCTTCAAAAAATAGGTTGGGGACAAAATTGTTAAAATTGGCAAAGGTTGGAGACGAAATGCGAAAATTTCCCTAGTTTTTAACTTCAGTTTTCTTCTTTTGGCTTAAATTTCTTAAAAACAAAACAAGAATGTTACATAGATTTGCACCTCTACTTGAATATAGTTTGGCACACATACCTTCCGAGATAGAAAACATCTCTGAAAAGCACAACATCTATAACAGCAGCAAAGACGACTATAAAAAGGTTTAAACATGGCAATAAATAAAGGACATGTCTTCTTAATGCACCATGAAGTCACATAGAGCTAGAAACTAATGGTTATGTGTCCCTGAAAAATAAGACAATCAAATTAAATATATCAGTTGCAAGTTGCAATCATAGGAATTCTTCCAACCAGGCAGAGTTTCTATAAGGAAAGAGGGTAGGGTCATTTTTACTACATGTCTTAGCGAATTCTGCCTACTTGAATTTCACAGTGATAACAAGAGTAAGACGTACTTCCTCTCACACTAATGAAGATCTACACCAAACTCCTACAAATGAGAATGGATGAATTTTCTTGCCCATGATGAGCAACTTTCACTCAATATCAAGATGACTATAATTATACCTTGTAGAGTAACAAGGGACTTCAGAAACGAAAGCTAGAACTTCCAGGGATCTAAGCCTTTCTATAAAACTGAGAGCCAGGGTTTGAAATGATGAAGATTGCTATACTTCTCATATAATTGCTAGCTTCACTTGAAAAGGATTAATCGTTCGAACTTATAAGCTTTTAAGTTAATATATCGCGTAAATAAGAGCGATAAATCCCATATCATCATTTATTCTCCATGCATTCAGATCTTTGTCCAATATCAGAGAAAAGAATGCAAATTGTATAGTCACGAAGAGGTAGTTCAAAAACATGATGACCTTCAATGCTGGATACACCTCAAGTATTGAAGCTTGCCATCACTGATAGGCGAAATCGCAAGTACACGATACCGTTCAAGTAGTATAGAATTAGATGAATCCCGAATGTCAATCCCACGGGGAAAGTTGTCACATATTTCATTTGAGTCAATTTCACACTAATTGAATAAGAAAATTAAAAGTTTGTAAAAGAATAATGAGATTGTTTAAACTAAAAATTAAATGCTCTGTTTATTTTAATTTAGGAAGCAACTCAAATTGCTGGACTAAAAAATTTATGAATGAAGGCGTTGAGACTCACGAATCCACAATAAACAGGCGTTCCAATTATATAATCCCGCTCATGACAATTCACCATTACGTACTCACAAGCAGTTTCACAAGTTTAATTGAAAACCTCTCTCGAGCAAATTCAAATCTACCCAACCAAGTAAACCCACTATATCTCTATGTCAATTCCAACCTAGTTGAGTGCATTAATTAACAAGAAACCATTTCTGTGGTCACACAAATTATAAAAGTATATCTCTATCTTCTATGCAATTTATGTTTTCTATTGAAGTGCTAAATTGGCGACTTACCTCTCGGTCTCCTCACGAATTCAGTAACGCAATTACAAGTTGATCAAGCTCATAAAAGGTAATATATATCACAATAGAAAACAAGCACGCAATAACAATTAGAATAATGAATGGGATTAACACAATCAAAACATATCTATTGCTTCATCGATTGTCTCAACAAGGAAAACTAGTTACGTCTAATAAAGGAATTCATAACATAAGCATTCGTAGGGTTTGAATACATGACCAGATTCTTGCAAAGAAAAGACGAAGAATAACGAAGAAAACGTGTGCTCTTCCGATCTCCGTTCTTCAATCTTCACGCGAAGCTTCAATCTCCAAGCCCTTACTCCAATCTCCTAGCCCTCCGAATTGATTTTCTATGATGAGATCTCCTCTTTACAGATGGGTTTTCGTTCTTTTATAGTTGGAGAGGCATTAGAATCCTCAATTGTATAAAAAATGGGCCCAGAAATGCGTCAAACGTGTTTCCGCTATGGACCGCAGGTAGGGGCGGTTTGCTTGTCCCGCCTACCCGGGCCCTACTTTCAGCACGCGCGATTCAGTCCCTAATTTGACTTTTTCTTTCAGCAATGGTCCTCTTTAGCTTTTTTCTTCAATTATACAAGTCTAAAACTTCTCGAATGCTTTACAAAGGTCCTCAAACTCTTCAAATACGACCCAAATAGTCTCTTTTAAGTTCTCCCAAAATGTAATCTAGTCCTCAAACTTGTTGATATTGATCTTTTCACCCCAAATTCTCAAGCCATCACGCCATGATGCTATATCTTAAATGTAAAGTTTCAATTTGGTTCAAAAATCATCTTTTTCATTTAATATTATCTCTAATTTGAGCTTTTCACTTATATGAACTATATCAACACAAATTAGGTAGAAATTTGCCCAATTACACATAAAATTGAATATGTTAAGAGAAGTATTTTGTATATAAAATATACTTATCAATCACAAATGTTAGTTCTTATAAAATGAAAAATAGACTTGTATACCAATTTGAGAAACTATATGTAATACGGCCTGACTCAACCATCAATTTTCTCTTGGAGATACAACCCAAGTTTACACCAATGAAGGGAAAACACTAATGTGTTGAAAAGCTCAACCTGTTGTATGTAACATGCTGCCGTTAGCAAAGAACTGAAAAACAGTAAACATCCCCCAAGAATCCAATTCTACTTTGATGACAAGTAGGATTGTTGTACTGATGATGAGCTAGATTTTGTTGGTCCATTTATTATAGCCGGTCCATCATAAAATGTCATGCAAAATGCATCGGCAATAGCAGTAAGAGTACCTATAGATCTAGCAATTCTTCTATACTGAAAGTAATGTTAGTGTCGAAGAATTGTAGTCATCCCCACAAATGGCAGTGAACCGCTTATGAAGCGACGCAACCAAAGTTCCCAGCTCATCGTGAAGTGTGGGGATTCAATTGGTGAAAACTTCTGTCAGTGTTTTTTGAGCTACAGGAAAGTATCTGCTTTCCAGGATTTTATTAAGGGTTAATTTCACAAAAGGTCCCCAGCCATTGAGTTAAGAATCGGATAGGTCTTCAACTTTTTTTCACTCTTCTGAGTCCCCAACCTTTTATAAATGCTCACAATAGGTCCCTCTTGTTACTATTACCTCCACACTTCATAGAAAATGACGATTATATCCTTTGACTTTTCAATTTTAAAAACAAAACAATTTAAAAATATTAAAAATAATAAAAAAAATAAAAAAATAGAAAACATCCACCCAACCCTAGAGATGCATAACGAGTCGGCCGGCTCGAGTGGCATTTGGCCCGGCCCATAAAAGGCCTAAGCAGAGCCGGCTCGTGGCTCGTTTAAGATGAGCCTGAGCCCTAATCGAGCCCCAAATTCAAGGGCAAGCCAGAGCCCAGTCGGCCCGTCTAGCTTGCAGAGCCAAACGGGCCAGCCGTTAAGACCCGTGCCAAACTTAAATAGGGGAAAAAATTAAATTAAAGTAGGAAAAAATTTAAAAAATTCGAGCCGTCCCCGTTTGGTTTGGAAAAGGCCTAAGCCAAAGCTCGGGTTGAGCCTAGTTTTCACGGCTGAGCTGAGCTGGGCCTTTTAGGCTAGGTATCAAAAAAGTTCGAACATAGTCCCAGCCTAAATATTGGCAAGCGTAGCGGCTCGTTGATATGCCTATCCCACCCTTCCCCTTCCCCTTCCCCTTCCCCTCCCTTCCCTTCCCAAGAGGGCAGTCGGAAATGGCCGCCATAGCCATTTCCGACAGCAGTTACAGGGGATGGACCCCCTCAAAAAAGGCAGCAAAATAGGGTCCACCCTTATTTTAGCTGCCAGAACGGAAGCATTTTTGCTGCCAGAGTGGCTACATTTTTGTTGCCGTTTTGGCAGTTCTGGCAGCTAAAATAGGGGGATCCATCATCCATAACTGCTGCAGGAATGGAAGTAAAAATGCTGTCATTTCTAGCAGCTAAAATGGGGGGTGGATCCCCCCATATTGTTGCCCATTCCACCCCCCATAACTACTGTCGAAAACAGCAGAAGTTTGCTGCTGTTTTCGACAGCATTTTGGCAGCTGAAAATGGCTCCGTCAGCCATTTCAGGTGGCCCACTTGGGGGGGAAGGAGAGGGTAGGTGGTGTGCGGGTGGGTTGGTGTTTTCTAATTTTTTTATTATTTTTAATACTTTTAAATTGTTTTATTTTTGAAATTAAAAAATTAAAGGGTATAATCGTCATTTTCTATGAAAATGGAGGGAATAGTAATAAGATGGATCTATTGTGCGTATTTATGAAAGTTGAAGACTTAGGAGAGCGGAAAAGATTGGGGACTTATTCAAATCTTTACTCAAATGTTGAGGACTTTTTGTGAAATTAACCCTTTTATTAATGGGGAAGAATATATGCCACTTCATGTTGTGGGGAAGCTTGAAATTATTATAGTGCTTGGAATTATTCTAGTGTTGTTTTTCATTTTTTTTTTGGGGGCAACTAAAACTTTCATTGCCAATTCACCAGAAAAGTCCGCAACAATGCATTTACAATGAAATTATTATAGTGCTTGGAATTATTCTAGTCTTTGATGCAACTTGCAAGGATATGCAATGACGTGATTCAAAACAAAATTATTATTTAGGATATCATTTATAATTTGTCCTATTTATAAATAAAAGTAATCATTCTATTTTATTAGACACGTGGTAAATACTATGCAATGATTTGAAAAACACATCTAGTCAATACTATGTGGCAAATTTAATTACTTACACATGTTAAAAAAGGACAATTATTACTTCTATTTTTAAATGAGATCAATTATATGTTTGATGCTTTTTAATTAACCAATTTATAATTTTATCCATCTCTAATTTTATATGTAGATTTAATAACTATTCAATTACAATCACATATTTTATATTTTTTTACATTCTCAATACATATTCTACATCTCTCTTCATTATAAATTCTCCACATTTTGACAAATAAAGAGCATCAAACAATCAATCCAAAGGGACCCTTAATGATATACTGACACATTCATCTGCAGGCCCGGCCCTAGGTGGGCAACTAGGGTGGATGCTTAGGGCTGTGCGAGAAGCATTAAAATGTCGAAAATTGAATTTTACTGAACATATATACAAATATAATAATAGAATAAAAACATATACATGCCTACAAAAAATAGAGTTTTGATTTAGCGAGATACTCAGTATATATGACACATTCCCTTCCACTAGTTTACATAACCCGTACACATGGGTTCACCCAATGTCTCCTGAACAAAATTTGGAAAAGAAGAGTGAAAAAAAATGAAGCATAACTTATATAGAAGGTGTCAAGAAGTTAGTGTGATCCCGCAAGGGTTAAACTATCTGTTGGAATGTGAGAAAAAAATAAGAAAAAATTACCAAAAACAGGAACAGTGAGGGAGGAATCTGAAACGAGGGATTTTATGGGTAGTATTCCCTTACTTTGGTGTATGTGTGTTACTAAGTAATTAGTGAAGTATTGAATACTCAATGCTTTTAGAATACTAATGTTTCTCTCAATTTTCAAAAGGATAATGCCATCATTTAAGTTTATAATAATGGAAAAAATGCGTTATAGACGTATTAAGAGCTTCTACAGTCGTTTTATTCCCTTCTTCTAGCGATTAACATGACAATGCCTTTCCCCCCTTCCAGTAAGTGTAGTGGGCCTAATTATAGGTTATTAGTGCCTTTAATTTGTCTTTGTCTTCAATTTGATGTACACTCATTATATTGCCGCCCGAATATTAATGCTAAATGCCAATAGTTAGTTGTTCGTACAACTGCTACTGTATTTTATTAAATAAGAAAAATAACCTTTAAAAAAAATTAATAATAATAATAATAATAATAATAATAATAGCAACAACAAGAAGAAAAATAAAAAATTGAATCATTGTTAACCGAAAGCAAAAGATTACTTGAATAGATTTTACTCCCCCGTCCCACATAGATAGTCTAGTAGGTAATTTTATATAGATTAAAGATTAATAGGTATGTGGTTATAATATTTAATTTTAACTTATTTTTCCATATATACTTTTGTGTCATTAATTGGTTGAAATATTTTCAATGAATAGATAATTAAATAACAATAATTAATTAAGAGCACATATGAAAATGAAACATTAAATGCATGTTTAATATAGTAAGCGGACTATCTTTTTAGAATGAACGAAAATGGAATAATAGACTATCTTTTTGAGATCGGAAGAGCACACAATTATTAGTGCTATAATTTTGAGACTAATTTTGTTCAAATAACACTTTTTTTTTGGGTAATGCATTATCACGAGCGCCCCCACAACCCCCCGCCTTGGGGCTCTGTGAAGGAGGTAAATCGAGATAATACCTTTTTTTTTTTTTTTTGTAACGCCTTATCACGAGTACCTCCACAACCCCTGCTCTAGGGCTCTGTTGAGGAGGTAAATCGTGATATGTAGCGCAACAACCAAGAATCG
>CAVNYN010245202.1:0-13493 GCA_963692815.1 Nyctanthes arbor-tristis | reverse complement strand
CAGTGGAGTGTTTACAGGAGTCGTATGTCATTACGTCGTTTATTTTTTTCATAATAACATATATATATGTTAACTGATTTTTATAATTAAACATTAGACTCTGGGTTATTATTTATTAGTTTAATTATAATTAATATTACAACTGTTAGGATTACTCTTATTATTAATGAGATCTTTGCTAATAATATTAAAACGGTTAATAATTTTAACTCTATTTTATTATTAAAGAATTAATGAAAATGTTAAACACCAGATTATAGATTCTTATTTATTTATGCCTAATTAGTACTGCAAATATTATTTTTAGTATTATTATTAATGTTATTAAAAGTTTAGTGTTGATTACCTTTACTTTTACGGTTAATATTAATGCTACTACTATTATTATTGTAACTGATTAGTATTATTTTTTTTCTTTTTTTTTTTTTTTAACTAATCATACACTATATTAGCTGGACAGATACAACCACTCATCTTCCCAGGCATAGTGTACATAATAATGTAGATGGGCTGTACGCATTTTAATGCCACAAACAATGCTGCTTAGGAATTGTAATATGACTGACCACTCAACTTCTATTGACTCAAAACACTTAAGGTTTTCCTATAACCTAAACGTTCTAACACAAAGAAATTTCCCTATCTTCTTCCTTCTCATTTCAGTTCTATAGCATCACTCGGTGTACACAAGTCTAAACGAACAAAAGCAATACACATTGGTACTTTAAAATAATTGAAAGACCAGGAACTCCCATGGATCCAGGTTCATCAAGCAACTTATGAACAAGTAAATACACAGCCTTTTTCAGACATAACAAATGGTAAGTTATAAATACATTTACGGTATTTTGCTGAATTTGTCCATTATTTGTTCCATAAATAAGGAAGATTAAATATAATATTGTTTCCATTGGGAGTGTCGGGAATATCTGTGAATGTAAGACATATATGCTTGGGTGGGGTTACGAGGATAATGCCACTGTCATCAGGAAAACATGTGTTCGGATATGTGTCTACATCATCCTCTACTGCGAGGAACACAACTATTAATACCACTCAACCTGATGTCCAAACACAAATATCTGATATTTCAGCATCGGCAAATCTGGCAGGTTGAATGACACGACTTGATTTCTGTTATTTTTTCCTTTGCTACACTTTATATATAACTACAGTTACATTGAAACTGTATGCTATTTCTATTCTTTAAAATCAGGGAGTAGCTCAAACAGCTCTGTAGTCTGGAAAATAGGTAACTCATACACAAACTCTAGCTGAGAAACATTTTCTTATAACTTAGTTAACAATTATGATATGCTCACTCTCTTTCTTTTTCTTTTTTCATTTGTGTGCTGTTAGCAAACACGACATACACTATAATTGTAAAAGTAGTAGGTAAATTTTTTAGACATACTTGTACATGCCTACTGAACTTTATTTTTTTATTTTTCTTTTGCGCTCAGCCGACTTCTTAGTCTTGAATATGCTTGGGCTATTGAGAACTTGAGCTGAATGACAAAAAAATTAGGATTTTCAGAGTCTACCATCGACAAAGACATGTTAGATTATGATAACCAATTATTGGGCCATTAATCTTACTATCAACATGAAGCAAAGATTAAATACACAACACAAAAAAAAGACACAAGATTAAATAGAGCTACTGAAAATTCATTTTTATGCATTGAAGCATTTGTAAATGCTTATAAATTTAAATCCTTAATACTGTCGAGGAAATCCTTATTACTTTTTTGGTTAAGTTGTTTTTTTATTTTTATTTATTTATTTTTTTTTTTTGGGTAATGCCATGTTCAATCTATTATTCGTGCTAAGATTATTTCTCTCCATGTCAATTACTAAACTGGAAAATACGGTAAAGGGAAGTCCTTAAGACAGCATTAACCATCGGATTATAATTCCACTGTCAATAGTACATGAGCACACTATATACAACCACAATGGATAGATTATTTTTTGTATTTTTTTCATGTGTGGAACTATGTGATTTGTGTAATAAGTAAATCTATATTTTCTCTATCCTAACCTATAACCATTAAAAGGAATATTGTTTCTGCACTTCTAATTTTCTTTTTTTTCTTTCAATTTGCTGACGTGAAATCTACAAAACGCGCAAGCTATTAAAAAAAATAAGAAATTCTAGATATGTAATATATATAAATTGTCCCATATATTGATAAAAATATAGGCGGTTACCTTTAATATCCATATGTCCAGCAATCCGCCATACTCAATCAACCTCCCTCCCAACCAGATTCAAAATAGTTTAAAACTATTACAAAACCTACATCTCAGTGTATAAACATTACTCTAATGGGACAAAAAAGCCGGATAAACATCTTCAACTCGACAGATTTTACATACTGATTACTTTTTTATAGATCAGTAAAATTTTTTTATATCAAGGTATATGCTAGCCGAGAAAAAATGACATATTTTCCGGCATGAAACAGATTGAAAAAATAAATATGTTTTTCGGTTTAAATCACATTAAGTACAACAAACTAGAATTTTTTCTTAACAATTCCAACAACAAATCGATTCATGTTCGCATTGCAACTCTGCATATGAGGGATGGGGGGAAAAGTCAGCATGTTACTTAATCTAGCATTTTGAAAAAAAAAAGGCAAGAAAGTTATGTACTTATCTTTTTGTGCACATTTTACTACCGATTTGTTAGTCCATTTGTTCGGATCTGAGGTCGAACTGTATAGGCAGCGACGAAGCTAGAGACATTGATTTGGTGGTCACTTTCTCCCAATATGAGGTCAAACTATCTTATTGGGCCGGCAAGAGGGGTCGAGACAGCGATATTGCACTTGATCTCTTCCGATTTGAGAGGGAAGAGCATTTTTTAGGCAGGAATTTTAGTTTAAAGACCGATCTGCCCGGCGACGACCCTGATCGGTGTTTGTCATATTTTAATCGAGAGGACATCGGGCAAGGCAGAGGTGCAGATTTTGGTAGATTTAGGGTTGTTGGGAGGTGTTTTTGAGTAGAGGTTTCTAGAGAGTGTTAGTTGTGAGTTGAAGGACGGGTGTTTTGTATTATATGCGAGAAACGTTCATTGTAAACTTTTAAATAAATTTGGCTGACGTGATAAAACGTGTGTGATTGTATATTAATAACTATACCGATTATGAATAACTTTAAATAATTATATTTTTTCTTTTTCATTACAAAAAAAAAAATTTTAAACAATGTAGTCTCTTATACTATGCATCTTATTTTTTATTGCTCTATTGTCGTTAATAATGTTGTTTAATGCATTTCTTTTAATTTTGGTATTGACTATCGTTTCAATCAAAATATTCATCGCTTTGTTTTGATGATTTAAATTGTGTGACTATACAAAAACTAATATGTTACACCATCTGAAAACACATTAATAATTTTTCTCATAGCATTAATATAACAAATTAGCGTGTTCATATAAGTACTTTTGTTTGTTTAGGTTTGTTGTTTCGTGTGCAAAAACGTGTTCGTCTTTTTCCAATGCATTGATGTTTGTGTTAGAGTAAAAAATAAAAAATAAGTTTTCTGCTTGATGTTTGTGATAGTCATTGGTGGAGTTACCTCAATCTTATTCATCTACTGATAAAATTTCTAAATTAGAGTTGTTACTAACTTTTTTCGTCTCGGCAATCGTACATACTACAAGGACACAAGTGATCCGACGCGTAAGTGTTTCTATTGCAAAGCTTACTTTTGACAAATAACTGACAAATTCCGACATATAACTGACAATTTAATAACAAATATTTTGTATAAAAGAAATTTGACCCCAAAAAAAAATTCCTCTAAAAAAATTTGAAATTTTATAATAAATTGAAATTAACTTTTGGCGCTGTATTCTTTTCTTTGCTAATTTTATTTAACTTATTCCGTTTGAATAATGATATACTTTGATGGACATTAACCCGTTGTTGCTATCCGTGCATCGCTCGGGTGGAAAAACTATTATTAATTAAACGAAAATAGTTGCGGTACCTTTTGTACCGTAGTTTTCCCACCGAAAAATCTGTTAATATAGTATTTTTAGACATTTTGTTTCATATTGCAATAACCTATGTAGTATTTTGGACATTTCTATTTTTTTAAAAAAATTTTTTACTTTTGCCTTATTCATTCACCATTTTGAAAAGATCGGAAGAGCACATCTAATTATCATTATTTAATTGTTTAAATTATATATAAATTTGACTATCCAATTGTGTAACATATATCTTGAAACCTGTAATTCATAATTAATAGAAATTAAACACACACACATATATCGTTAGTTTAAGTTAATTGATAATTATAATTGTAATTTTTTCTTAATTTTTCTCTGTATAAATGAATATTAATAATTACAACTATTTTATATATGACTATTTTTACTTCTTATTAATTTATATAATATTCATGTTATCTGACTTTGTTAGATTTGAATAAGAAATATTTTTATAGTACATGTAACTGTCCAAATAGCAATCATTTCTTACGATGCCATTTGTCTAAATTAGTACAAAAATGATATTTATTTGCGATAATGATAACAATCGGGTTAGAATTTTTTGTAAACTATAGTTACCTTAAGATGACAAGAAAAAAATTACATTATTATTTGGTTGATGTTAAAAATTAATTATTTCTTATTGGATAATGTAACCTTATGAAATTTCACCATACAATATATATAATTTCGTATTATTTATTTTTTTCAATAATTTGATATTTATTCTTTCGTGCAATGTACAGGTGAGAATCTAGTTACATCTAATAAAATCCAGTGCAAAGGAGTAGTAATAATAATATTAACATAATGTTGGAAAAACTCCTACACATGATTAATCAAGCATTGGTATCTAAAGCAAAACTAATTGAACAAACGATTAATAACAAATAGATCCTAGGTCTAGTACCGAAACCTACCGATCACACCACACATTGTTCATTTGCATAATTTTAAAGGAATAAAGTCAATTTTACCGAGCAGACTAATATGCCAGTCCCTAACACATGAGAAAAGAGTCCCTAGAATTAATATGTTAAACTTTAGGGTTTTAGAGTTACAGCCGCCAAGGCCAAACATGATGACCGTACCCCGTCGTCTAGCTATCGTTCCATATGGCAATGTCATCGGCATGTCTAAAATTTGCAAACTTGGCATCCATAGCAAGCGCATTCAGAGAGGAGTCCAAACAACACCGGCCACGCTGTGGAACACCGTCAAACACTTTAGCAATTGCGCTAGTAAGCATGCAACTTGCTTCTTCTGTTTCATTTTTCGCCGCTTTCAAAGTCTCCAAAATTCACAAACCTATAACCAGAACGTAAATCGTGAAGAGATGAGCACAATGCCAAAAAACTAGACTGCTAGCGAAATGGCAATGCATTGTCACGTAACGGTCAAAGGCGTGGCAGATGGTTCACACATTCATCCATGAATTGTCACCGGAGCTGCCACTCGGAGAACACTCCTAACAGCCGGAAAAGCCCACTTCACTAGGAGTTCAAAACTGATCTCATATTGTCCTAACTCTAGATCTAAAAGTTAGACCAAAGAAGTTGCTGGTTTTCTACATCCGTGTGCATCAAAGCGTTCTTTCATCGTCTACCTTCTATGCTTGATTTCGTACTCCAAGATCGTTACCAAGGCTTGATGCCACTTTGAAAGCATAAACAAAAATGATATAGAAAATTAGAGACTTAGAGTCTTGTACTAATAACGTGTTATAAACTAAAAAAAAATAATGAAAGACAGAAAAGTTGGAGAGAAAACTCATTAATTGTAGATTATTATAAGAATCAAAGCCACATATTTATAGTTACAAGTCTAGGGATTTTTGGATACAATAGTCATTCACTAGTTACATATTTATTTACGACAATTAAACTTTTTTTTCTTCTTGCTATTACTAGACTCTCATCCGTGTGTTGCACGAAAAGAATAAGATCATAATAAAAAATTCAATGCTAATATATATAAATTTGACTACATACATTTCTTTTGCAATTTGTGGAATAGTTTTTCATAGTTGTGAGTAATTGACAATCTAACAAAACTGTACACAAAAACGATAGCTGTAAAAGCCCATAGAATGAAAATGTCTCAGTAGACATCCATATAATGCAAATATATCAATAGATACCCGTATGTGAAAATTATATCCATACAGCTTCTAATTTGACACATTTGTCAAATGTATCAACACACACCCATATGTGAAAATGTATATCAACTTGTAATTTAACCTTATCACTTGTATATATTGTCATAGTTGTCAAAACCAGTAGAATGGAATTGAATCAGCAAACATCCGCATGTGAAAATGTATCCATACAACTTCTGATTTGACAAAATAAGTAGATGATAAACAAATTTTTTCACCAATAATGAATTTTACAGTCAAGAAAATGTTGACCAACTAATAATGCAATGAAGTATCCATATCTACATAACTTTCACACATTAAAGCTGATACGGACAACAATAGTTCGTATCAAAAAACAACAATAAAAGATAAAATAAGTGAACAATATAGGTTATTGCGAGGAAGTCCGACCCTCCTAAGTGTTGGTTTTTCAGGAGAAATAAAACTCCCAAGACAAACACTAGTTTGTAAAATAATTCATTCCATACCATTCCATCAATTTTACATATTTAAATAGAGATAGGATGAATAATATCCCATTAACTCACCCACTAACACATTAATAACTAAATATATAGACATTATGACACGCCCTACTCCTAGTACCTCAGACTTACTAGAAGTGTGACGTGCGCCGATGATAAATTCCAAGTAGAAGCTAGAATTTACTGTCAAGGCTCATGAACTTACTAGCTATTCTAGAAAAATTTTGGCAGCATCTCCCTTGATTTATTAACAAAACCCAACCTGTATACTTCCCAACACCAACACATTAATACATCACCATCTAATAATTTCTCATTATAAGTAACACCTCCTTATAAATGAAGAAATATACTAAACTGAGTATAATTCACATGAGAACACACAATATATACCAATAAGTTTAATCCTATCAAAGCCTATCATTTATAATATCAACAAACCAATAAATAGTTCCTATGTGGTGGCTTGAATTCTTGAAATAACAAGCTCAACCATAATGTGTTGCCCAAACTCCAATTGCTACCTGAAAAGAAAATCATTTATGAAAATATATGAGCTAACTAGCCTAGTGAGTGCAATTTTATAATTAGATATGATTTGGAAGTCGAAAAATAACTTTTGCAAAATCTCATAAAATGTACAAACCACTTCTTAGTTTTCATAATTTGAAACATAATTTCAGCATAAATCAACATTGATAGAATCATTACATTCTAGAAAACATTATGAACATCATTTCATTCAATAATCATCATAAATCCACCCCAAAGAGTATCCATAGTCTCATTTTATAATTTAACCTTATTCATTTTACGTCATACCGCGTAGACACCAACTTGGGCCATAGGTACCTTATAACCTCTTTATCCTAGGCGGCACAACAACCAGCTTGAGCTATAGCTAGCACATAGGGCCATTCGCCTGGGCGGCATTCATTTGGTCAGCTTGAGCCAGAGGCCCCTTCGCTCGTAGGCGGCATATCATTTGGTCAGCTTGAGCCATATAGGCCCCTTCACTGGCAAGCGGCATATTCTTAACGTTGGATACAAATATGGGGGTTTTCATGCATCATAAATCTTATTTCAAGTAGAACATTTCTCTGAAAAGTATGAAGCATCATTTCGTATAAATATCCATATGAACTTTTCTTAAACAAGTATCAACTTTTGTAAAATTTCATAGAAATACATGATCATCATAGACATCGCAAATTTACTTGAAATCAAAGCATAATAATTTTTTTTCCATTTAGAAAGAAATGAGAGAAGAGCTTCACTCACCGGCTAAGCCTTTCATGTGTCCTGTGATATAACATGAAGACTCTTAAACTTCAACTCTTTTCTCATAATATCTTGTTTTCTAGATAATTTATATTTTCATAACTTTCTAATCATTCCATTCCTTGACTTCTCCTTTTTCCATTTTCTTATTTCACGTCCTAACTTATTTAGTTGTTCACAATATAATATATCAATCCATTATATTAACACATATTTACTCTCTTAAGTCATATCTCATCTCTTTCCTTTAAATTCATGGCAATTTCATAATTTCTTTAACTTAATAAAGCTGCCCCCATAATGTAATTGCTCTTGATGTCAATTATTCTCTCAATTACCATATGATCACATCCTTAAAATATCAACAATACTTAATACCTTCAATTCCAACAATAGTTATTACTATTTAGATCATAATTCCAAATAATACGTAAGATGTTCTCTTGGTATTTATATTCGACACTTTAGGATAACTCAATGAATTCGCCTTTTTACTTAAAATTGGAAATTGAATCCATGTCTTTTTAAGTTCCCCTTCGTTAAAGTCCTTAATCATACTAGTTTATCCCTATTTTTGTATGGTTGAATTAATCTTTAATGGTCACCTTAATATTCCTTTAAATTTTCAATAGTTCTTCAATCTTCGAATAAATATATGTTTGTCCACTTCATATAGCTATTCAAAAGACTTTACTCCTTCTTAGAAATTACAATAGATCAAGTATTAAAATCTTGAATTCCCACTAAAAATAACAAATGGCACTAGTTCTAGATTCTCTACATTTCTCTTAATTATTAGATTGCCTCTTCCTTACATTTATTCCTCAACTTCATTAAATTTTCATTGGCCATTATTTCACTCAGTAAAATCATAATACCAACTTCTATAAAAATTTCAACTTTATACTACCCAACTATAATTTCTTATCCTAACATCATAGGTCTCAAATTTCATAATCCACTAATGGTTTCACGCCGTTAAAATATGTATTGAACAATTACAACCTAGTATTACATATTCATAAAAATTCCATAAACTAAAACAAAATTTCCATCTTAAACTTACATAAACTAAAGCTTAAGATAACTAGCACTTGTGTTTGACTTTTACTCGCTCCTTCCTAAGGTTCTTCAACTTTTATTTCTCTTTCTTTTTTTTTTTCTCCTGCCGTAGGAATTCGGCCCGGCTTTCTGATTTCTTTTGCATGCTTTTGTTTTTTTCCCCTAATTAAAGACATGGATTTCCTTTTACACTTAATCCAAAACTTAACAAAATACTATAGAATTTATTTTAAAGTTCCAAAGAATACCTCTTTCAAAATTTTCAGTTTTAATTGTTCCCTCTTAAACCATAATTTCATATACTAACTCTACATAATTCTATACTACACATTGTATGATTCTATTTTCATGTCTAAGAATAATTTCATAAGAAAATCTCATAAATCTTAAATGAAAATTTCATCTTAAACTTGCATAAATTAAAGCTTAAAACAATTAACACTTACTTGGTTGAATTCTTATGTTTCTCTTCTTCTTGTCCCGAGCTTCTTCCAATTTCGCCCACTTTTTTTTTCACTCGAGAGTCACCTTCCGACTCCCTCTCTCTGCACCTCTTGTCTCTCTCTTCTCTGTTTCTTTTTTTGCTTCTTTCTTCCTTATTTCTATTATATATATATATATTATATATGTATATATATTTGTAATGCTAAATACTAAATTATGAAATTGCTAATTAAGTAGAACCATACCATTCCTCCCCCCTTGAAACTACCCTTGTCCTCAAGGGTTGAATTAATTGTCTTCTCCTCCACTTCAGTTTATAACCAAATATGAGAAGATGTGAATTATTTGTTGGAAGTTGCTTCCAGTTTCATACTCAATCGCTCAACTTCTAATATTTCAGAAAAAACAATGCTATTTGTTTCATCAATTGGAATCATTTCAGAGTTATCACCTCCTGGCACTGCCCCACACTTGTTGCTAGAAAAAAACTGCCGCCGAAATTCTTTTGAATTATTGGAAATAAGTTCCAACAATCTCGTTTCTTCAAAACAGTAATCTAGATCTTCATGTATAAAGGATGTCGATATGAGAAAACCGGCCCTTCTTTCTTCAAAGGAATAATCGGTTTCCTCGTACTGTTGCTCCAAAATAGATGAATGCAATTTGGTATCAATCATGTCGACCCAGTTTGTCATTTTGCACAGCATGTCTTTCATTTCTTTTCGAGGAGCAGCAAAAACTTGAACTATGTTCTCCAAAAGCACCACACATTGCTTAGGTGATTGGGTCATGTCTCGCTCTGATACTAAATGATACGAACACCCCAGTAGTTCTTATTGGAAAAAAAACAATAAAAGATAAAACAAGTGAACAATATCGGTTACTTCGAGGAAACACGACCCTCGCAAGTATTAGTTTTTCGGAAGAAACAATAAAACTCTCAAGACAAATATTAGTTTGTAAAATAATTCATTCCATACCATTCTATCAATTTTACATCTTTAAATAGAGATAGGATAAACAATATCCCACAAACTCACCCAGTAAAACCTTAATGGCTAAATACATGGACATTATCCCTAACTACTTTTACTAATCAACTAAATAAAAGTAACTAATGTCTAAATACTAAATTATGAAATTGCTAATTAAATATAACCATGACAAAGCTCTCAAACATCAGGAATAAAAATGAATTCTAAATATCATATAATAACAACAACAAACATTTAGTGGGCTAATCTTGCATTTAGCTGTGTAATCCTGTAATGAGCTGAATAAATAGTTTATATATACATATATATATATATATATATTGCATCCAAGAAATAGTTTTGTAATTAACCCAATTTACTTCTGTTATTTTTTAAATAAATATTTATGATTGTAAACAAGATAGATGTCATTATTATATTTAAATGTCTCCTTAAATACGTCATTGTAAACGTAGTCCCGCCCATCCCTGTCCCCATCCTCATCCTCGCCCCTTCCCGATTTATTTCTCGTCGGGGACGGTGGGGCTGGGATGCTATTCATCCCTGTTTATTCCCCATTTTAAACGGAATTTTTAACAAATTTAAATGATATACGTAGCACACACGTATGCAACTCAAATGTAACTATTTTTAGTCGCTTGAAATGAGATTTGCTTAAGGAACATTTTGTGAATCGTGATTTCATGAATTTTTAAAAAGGACTTGTTAGTAAAACAAATCAAAATCAATTCAAGGAATCCCCCATATTGGGGTGGTTCCCCGTCGAGTTAGGGTATTTTCGCTCTATTGTCATAAATGACTCTGATGCACGCCACATGATTGTGATTTCTTATACGACGTGTCCTAATATACCCAAGCCACATAATTGTATGATACCATATATATATATATATATGTAGTTAGATCGAGATTTTGGGACAAATGCTAACTTTTTGTTGGGTCACATTATGAAATTGGTTTCAGTAGAAAAAACTACAAAATTTTCGTAAGGTATTTAAGAGAGCAATAAAAGAAATTTAACAGGATGAAGACTTGCCACTTGTGACTATTTTAACACTTTCTTATTTAGAGAGACATATGACCAAACTATGTAATGGAAGCCAGGCTCACTTGATGCTCTTTATATTTGGCATAACCTCCCAAGATGTACATGTAATGTGCCTCAGAGCATTCACATTAATAGTGTTAAAATTAATTATTTATATAAGTAAAAAATAGAGTTCTTAGTGATTATTAAATGACACCTAAGCAAATTAAATTTAACTATTAATTTGTGTCACATTAGTGATTCTAACTAAAATTGTTAAATTTAATCATCAATTCAATCCCAATTTAATTAAAATAAAAAAAGAAATAATAACACATAAAGTGTTAAAGTTTATTGTTAACTTTAACAACAAAACTAACTACTTGTTAAAATAAATACTTTTATCAACTACTTTAACACACTAATGTAGGTTTTTTTTTGAGTTGTTAACTAACAACTCTATTAACAATCCACTTTAATACTACGTATGCGGATACTATCATATTGGACAATTCACATATGGGTTATTTCATAGTTTATTGCCAGATGTTCGGTATTTAATGATTTTCACTTTATATTTCGTTGGAAAGTCCTACGGACTTCTGCTTTCTCTATCACAGTATCTTTTCAATTTCAAGAAATATTTATTTATTTGATAATAACACTAAACCTAATGAATTGACATCATTAATTACACATTTTGACCATATTTATTCTGCATCTAATACAGCTGAAACAAATGTTTCCAATAACCACCTAGGCAAGGATTGAAAATTGTATTTTTCAATTAAAGATTCCGACCCTAGCGATGAGATGTTATAATTTGGTTAGCCGGCTATACCTTCTTCAAGAATTTCTTGCTTGTCGATATACCTTACGATGCTGGCTTGGGGGTGAAAGTTATTAAGTGATCGGTCACGTAATTAACTGTTACGAAAAGAACAAGCAAATTCATTTATGTCTAAGGATACACCTGAAAGTTAAACTGTTTATGTACATTCGTCACATGAGACCTCACGAAACGGAACACGGGGCCAAAGCTTCTCTAATGCAAACAAGAACTTAAAGATAGAGATAGACACAACCAAAAATAGTGGGACCCACTTTTTCCCCATTTTTTTCTTCACTTATTTCGAGGTGTATGTTATCACATAGTGCTATACGAGCACGTGCCAATATACCGATACACGTTATATGACTGTATGAAATCATACAACACATTATATGATCGTATAGAATCATATAGTGTCATATATAGTGTTAGATCGAGATCAGATATTTTGTATTTAAATTGTTTCTAGCTTGTTTGCTTTTTGATTTTTTTTTAATTATTTTTTTGGCCCGGACGCTTTGCTTTTGTCTCTTATTCAGGTGATGGTTCATTTAGATTTGTTTAATGCAATGTTGGAAGAGCGTCATGATGATAGAAATAAGAAGGAGAGAGAAGCTTGATTTCCATTCGAAAATAAAAATTAATCAAATTGAAATGTAAGGTACAAATTAATCTCTGCCACTCAATTGTGATCACTATTTCCTTTTTTTTTTTTTTTGACAAGACTCAAACAAAATGTTAAGATGGGGTTTTAAGTATTTAAGACTTCAACACTATCTACTCTGCTTCTCGTCTAGCTAGTTAATCAGAATGGCACCAAAAGGAAGTCGGGACTACGGAACATCGGCGTTTCCGACTACTGTTTTCGCTCATTTGTTGGCGATAGCAGTGATGATTTTGGTTCTTGTTTGGCTTCTTCACTTCCGGGAAGGCCTCGCTTTCAAATCTGGCAACAAACAAAAGATCTTCAATGTAATTAAATATGGCTTACAGTAACTACCATACTATTAGAAGAGAGAATAGCTTCTTGGGATGAATCAATCTGAATTCTATTGATCAATATTGGTGACTCAATCATGCAGGTACACCCACTCCTGATGGTTATTGGTTTCATCTTGATTTCTGGTGAAGGTAATTTCAAATATCCTTTTAACTTTGCTCCCAAATCATGATAATTTCAGAAATTTTGGGAGAGATCGGAAGAGCACA
>CAVNYN010245198.1:0-10470 GCA_963692815.1 Nyctanthes arbor-tristis | reverse complement strand
ATTAAAAATAACTCCCAATTCATAATTGATACAATCTAGACTCAGAGCTTGAGGAAGATCTATATGTATGCAATTTAATGAAGCCAAATAGCCGAGAATGGGACTTGAACTTCATTGAGGCACTATTTGTTGAGCGAGATGTTGAGTAAATCCAAAGTATTCCTCTAAGTGTATCTCCTCAACCGGACAAGCTCATATAGAATTTTAGTGCTAGTGGCAACTACATGGTGAAATCAGATTATAGAATTCTCATGGGTGCAAAGGAGGAAATTGTGGCGTTATATGAATATGGTCCCTGGCGGAAATTGTAGAAGCTGAATATCCCTCCCAAAATGAGAACTTTTATTTGGAGAGCTTGCCGTGAAAGCTTGCCCATGAGAGGAAAGCTAGTTGGTAGAGGAGTACAAATACAATTGGAATGTGTAATGTGTCAAAGGGCAGAGGAAACAACATCACATATCTTTATGGAGCGCTTATACGTCAATGAATGTTGGAGACGGGCTAACATTTGGCGATCTACAAAGGAATGGTAATTCTTTTAAAAATTATTCATGTGCTGGACAACAAAGACATTACAGAGGTAGGAAGAGTATGTAACATTCCACAAAATTTTAAAAATAAAGTAAGCAACGTAATCGTTATTTTGACAATAAATGAATAATTACTTGAAAATTTCATTGTAAGACTACTTGAATTGCAAGATTTAAAAGATTGTTACTCCAATGACACCCAAAGTAAGAATATGGGTCTTGATTAACGTGAATCAAAGTACAGTGACTTAATTATAAGACAACACAAAGTATAAAGATTTTCTGAGCAATACAAGAGTGAACCATATTTGCCGCGTCGCCTCTTCAAACACACGGTGCCACAGATCGGAACTTGTCACGCTATGATTGGCGGAACTCAAAGATTTATTGAAAACAACTAAATCCTAACTATTGTAAATAAGCTAAGGGTCCTCAAAGTTTCTCCAAACCCTTTTGCCAGCTCTCTCTCTATCCCAAAGTATCAAAATTCGTCCAAGAATATTGTAGGGCGGAAAACTACCCTAAAAACCCATTAAACACTTAGTTTTTCACTTGAAAGAAACTCCTATCCATAGATAGGAAGATTACAACTTAAAAAACAACTTTGATGGGGGAATATCAAGGCTTTAAAGGCACTTTTTACTTAGTATTATTCAAGAAATTTTTTAGAGGTGAGCAACAGGTGTCTTGGCTCTTCTTTTTTGAAACTCATGCTTTCTTTAAATTGCTTTGACATTCGATACTTGATTGTGCACAATTCTTTTGGATAAATAATTTTTTCTTACTTTTTAGGTATCACTAGTGGTGCTATCTACCCGTTTTGCCTTACTATATGGTAATCTTTGTGGTATTATGACCATGCCGGGTGATCGTGGTCACTTTGAATCATTGAATCCTACAAGCTTACGGGTATAGGCTAAACTGGTGATGTGCCCGACTTGTGCACAAAAGGGTTTTGTTTCTGCATAAAACTGGTCTTTCTTGCATTTCATCATGAGCCAATACATGTTGTTACTCACTGAGTACTTTGTACTCACCCATTTTTCCCTTCCCTTTAACAATCTTGTAGGTGTTAAATTAAAAGCTTTGTGGCCAGATCGTCCCAAGGATGGAGAAGATATATGTATGTGATCGAGATTTCAGTATATGGTCGAAGTTTCATTATGGGTGGCCTACAATAATTGTTGTAGAGCTATAATAACATGATATTATACATAATAGTGTTTGACTTATATTTGTAAAGTCTCACCCTCAATTTTGAATCGAGATTAATTTCTAAAATGCTTTCGCTACCGTTAGACGCTGATCAAATGAGAAAATAAGGTAATAAATTTGGGGGTGTGATAGAGTAATTGCAATAATTTGGGCATTATGGAAACAAAGAAACCTCAAAATGTGGAGAGGTCAACAGCAACACCCGTCCCAGACAATTAGCAGTGGTATGCATTCTCTCCTTGAATGGCAAGATGCTAGGAAAGTAGACTAGTATGAGGCAGCCAAGAGTTGACATGCATTGGGCAAAACCACAGCCTGGGTACCTAAAATGTGACATTGATTTAGCTATTTATGCAGGCGGTGAAGGAGTGGCCAGTTTATTTGCTCCCGCATGCAAACTCTCCAAGCTAATCTTTAGCCAAAAGAAGCAGAGGTATGCGGACTTAGATAAGCCTTGCAATGGATGATTAAAGTGAGGTCCTCAATATCATTTTTTAAATGGATGTAAAGATGGTCAGGATGCTTTGGGAAGGGATTTTGCCGATCAGGCTGAATTTGAGCTCGTGGTCGACAGCTGTAGGATGCTGATGAACATGGGTCATAATTACAAGATTGTAAATATTACACATGAATCCAATGTCGTAGCACATGAGTTGGCTCGTAGGGTGAGATAATATAGTAACCCATGTATCTCTTTTGCTCCCAGGGATTGGCTTTATCTTTTGTTACATCATGATGTACTAAACAATCCTTTGCTTAATAAGAATTGATTCCCGATTTTCAAAAAAAAAAAAAGGGAAACCAGAAAGTAAGTTGGGAATAGAATAGCACAATTGTTATCTTATTAATGAGGGAATATATTTTCATTTCCTTATTCACCCTTGTGTGTGTGTGTCTATATATATATATATATATATATATATGTATTAAAACATAATTTACTCTTGGGTTTTATAATTATCCATATGTCCTTCAATTTACATTAACTTGAAGAGAGTTTCATGTCTATAAAGATAAATGGTGACTGTAGCGATCAGAAAATTTTAAAAATAAAATTTTAATTAATGACTTGTCTCTACGATCTCACTTATTTTAACGGCCACTTTATATGGCGCTCGTCTAGTCATCAATTATAATGAAATTCAATCCAGTTAAATTTATAAAAGCCCAAACCATTTTCTTATTTGCGAATTAAGTGAAGAGGAACATAGGCCATGCACCATATTTTTGAAACGATTTAGAGAAATAAGTAGCCAATATTGTTATTTACAAATATAAATATGTAGCAAATATTGCAGTCCAAATCTGGTGTCTCCAAACCTCGTCTCACTTGCTGTCTGTTCACTAAAATCATTACAAGTGTTTAATTTATTAATTAATTAATATTTGATTAACCAAGAAAATGCTGATTTGTAAATTAATTAAACACGTGTAACGATTTTATTGGATGGATAGAAAGCGAGACGAGGCTTAGGAACAGCAGATCCGAACCACCAATATTGTTATGTCCAAATATATGGGTGTAAAACAATTTCATTTAATTATATAGAGACAGTGAACAGGGTGGCAAACAGCTCTCCAGTTAGGATTCAGCTCCCAGTATGGGAGAGGAGAAGATCATCATGCTTTTAATATATCGCACATTATATTCTTTTAATGTTTTTATATAGGTGCATATTTTTCTTTTGGCTAATTGATACAATATAACTCTAACCTTTCAATTTATTATACAAACTAATCATTCCTTTCAGGCTTCGTAGTTATATCTCACCTTTTTGGCAAAGTTTAGCCATTTTATTTTAGAAAAGCAATAATACCTTCAAATTCTAATTTAAGTAAAATTGGTATAAAATAAATAAATAAAAAATACTTAATTCGTTATGAATTCAATAGGCGCCTACCTTGAATAAAACAGCTTTTTTAAGAAACACAATTCCATAGAGCGGGATGGACCAAGGGTGCCATGCTCCGCCTGCAATGATTCGCTTAACTAAAATGAATAAAAATGTAAAATAAATGAGAAGAAGCTTTAAAAAATGACAAATTAAGAGGTTAATAAATTGTATCAATAGAAAAATAAAAAAAGTCGAGCTGAACAGCCTCACCCTCACATCAATCTAGTTCGCGTCTACCTTGCATTGGGTAGGTAGGTAGATGAGCAATCAATCTACCTCACCGCCATCGACATATTGCTGAATTCTCATAAGTTGATTTTTTTATATGTAACTAAATTATATTTTATCGTATTTTTATCTATTTCTTATTTAACACTAATTTTTAGTCCAATTAAAATTTGAGGGGTACTATAGTCTTTATAAATTTAAACAAAAAAAGATTAGATTGCGCTAAAAAGTTGATATTTGAGGTTAGGATTACCAAGTTTTAAAGGTTAGACTTATATTGCACAATATATGAAAGGTTGAAGTTAGATAACAAATTAACCTTTTTCTTTTCTTCTTCTATTTGGGGAAATTTGACATATCTGTATACATTAAATGAAAGGTGCTGCGGTGAAAAATTCCCACAGTTTTCCTGCCCATTTGCCTTAAGTTGGGGGCATTTTGGGTTTTATGCATAGTCTTGTGGTAACAATTGTGGTAACCGAGCTCTCCTTTTATATATTTGACCTAATTTTTGTTTTACACATCTTCTCTCTCTTCCGTCTCGGCGTTCTTCTTCTTCTCTCTCACTTCAAACTGTCCTTAGCCGATCCATCTCTCTCTTCGATGAATTCTCATACTATATGCTTCTTTTCTAAATGCTTCCATTTTATCTTATCTTCGGATTCTATCTATTTCTAAATGATTTTGATTCATTTTCTTTCTTGATTATAGATGACTCCCATGGAAAAGGAATCCTTAATTTTGCTGCAATTTGGCCAATTTTGGCCTCTGGTAATTAACTCTTTAGTTTCGACCGTGAGATAGGTTTTTGGACGACGCTTGTATAAAAGGCAGAGATCTTGGATGACGCTTCAAGATGACCCTGGCTCCGTATGATTCAAGCTTGGCTTTGTATGGTTCAAACTTGGAGTCGTTTATTTTTCTTGTGTTATATAATCGATACTAATGAAGACATTCAATACGATACACGAATGATTGATTTTGCATTATGATTTTATTTTCCTGTTTTGCTATCAATCTGATTATTTCTCCTATGCAGACCGTATCAAGATTTCATATGGAGTTGCACAGGGAAATCTTTTTATTCAGATACTAGGTTAGTAATGATAACTCAAGAGTTTCTGCTATACCATGTTTTCCAATTTTGAATACTTCTGTGAATTATAGCTTAAATCTTGAATATATTCTATTGTGGGTAGTACTAAAAGAATTAGTAAGTTTCTTGCAATAGCTATTTGTATTAGTATATACTTATAATTGAAAAGCCCAAGTATTCTATTTCTCTCAGTATTGTGGAATGAGTGTTAATTGAAACCACATTGCAAAAAATACGACATTGCCATTGTTTGTTTAATGACTTCCTAATCCTACATAATTCCATTTAGATTAATCAATAGATAAGTAGAGCTAATTCATATTAGTTGTTGGAAAATAATTGACGTTTGAATTGATGAGTACAAAAAAATTATGCCAAAAAGATGGGGTTTGATTATAACACTACATTAATATCAAACTTTTTACCAGGAAGATATTGATGCATTTGAATTATAGTGCCACATGAAGTTAATTTAACATCTAAATCATTAATTCTTTGCTATATATTAGACTAAGTAGGACACCCCTTTCTTATGTGTTATCATACAAAAAATCTACATAAAACTGGGAAAACATATTAAGAGCATATTCTAAATAATGATATATATCAGAACCTCCTACGACTGTGAGCGTTTGAGTATAATATTACTGCTCTATTTCATTCTCATAAGCAACCACTCTTCCCCATAACCCTAGGCAGCAAGTTGAAGCTATAATTTCATTCTTTAAAATTGTATGTATTCCCTTCTTCAAATATTAGAATATCTAAATGCATCAAGATTAGGAGAATAATAATAATGAATACTAATTATAGGAATTTTCATAGCTCTCTACCTTCAGATTAAGATATATTCATAATCTGATTGGAGTATGAAATTCTAATACAATTCAATATGTCTATAATTAGGTAACTTATCGCCACTCCTCTTGGAAAAAGGATGCATTACAAATTTAAGTTGAAGAATTTTTTAATTTGATGATCATGGGTATAATTATTTATCAACCGTGATTATTGCAGCACATTCTTCAACATTTGGAAATTATTGTGATGAATTTTTAGTTCATGAACTATATCTTTTGGGAGAAGAAGTTTCTTCCATAGTAAGCTTTCGTGATGCATTATAATACAAATTGCTTGGTTGAAATACATCTTCCAGGAGACAAGTTAATCTTGCTAATAGAGAACTATGGATGAATTTGTCGAGTGGAGACAAAGATATGATTCTAGCCAATTTCAATAGGATGGTTCTTTTCCTCCATGTTTTTAATATATATATATATATATATATATATTGTTTATTAACTTTCAATTACTTTTAATTTATTAACTCGATGTTCTTTGACTGGGTAGTTTAATATAAGATCATATTTCCGTGTTTCGCTTTACCCAATTGTTTTTTATTTATGGCAGTGGGATATGAATTTATTATATGATATCCATGTAGACTAGTTGGAACGTGGGAACTATGAAAACAACATTGATGGGAATAATTGAATGACATCAGTATACTTTCGTACTCACGATGGCATGTTGGTAAGATGTTGGGATCAGGATAAATATCTCTGTTTCTTTAGAGCTGGGTGTATTCACTTTCTTTTGGATCATGCCCATATCTTTTTTTGATAGACACAATTTTCAGAGATTTATTTGGAATTCTTGGGGTAATATACAATATCTATTATAAACCTTAGGCTTTACATGTTTGTAGTGTAATTGAAGTTGAAGTTTGCTTATTTAGATTTTGTAATGTAGATGGTGTACTTGGACAATTTTATACGGGATGGTGTCATATAGTTTTTGTAATATAGATAGTGTACTTGGACAATTTTTTATACATATAGTTCAAGCATTAAAGGATATTTTATCCTTAGTACCTCTTTATTTTTCTTTACAGTGATTTTTGAATCTTTTTACTATTGTATTTGGATGCGAGGTTTTAGTCTATGGCTGTTAAAGATACACTTGCTGGGAAGACAGAAGCTCAATGTGCAGTTATAGCTTGGGCAAAACCAGATGTTGACTGGAGCAAATTGAATACTGATAGTTCTTTTCAACGTAGTACGAAAGCGGCTTGGGGAGGTGTTATAAGAGGGGCATCTTTCAATTTGGATTTTTTTTAGGTTTATGAATGCAGCTCCATCCTTGAAGCAGAAGTGAAGGCTATTTGTACTGGTTTGCAACTATGCTACCAGAATGGAATTGCTAAGGTATGGGTTGAGTCTTTTTCTCAGTTAACTGTTCATTTATGTCTGGAAAGAATTATTCGTCCTTGGTGCATTCAACATGACATGGGTAAAATTCATGCTATGCCAACTATATGGAGCTCAAATTCACTCGTGTGGAGAGAAACCAGCAAGCTAGCTGATCATTTTGCTAATGAAGGGAATAGACAGAGAACTCCTGAGTCAATTGTTGTAAGACAACTGAAAGGACTAGCTAAAGGGATTTAGAGGTTAGATAAATTAGCTATGCCTTATATTCGAATTAGTAGTTGTTGAGGTTGTGTAGTTGTGTAGGAAGTAGTACTTCACTTGCATTCATGATGGTTTTATATTTGTTAAGTAGTCTTGCGTCTATACCATGTAAGTCTATACCATGTGAGTGATACTTTGAGGTAAGGCTCGTGACTTCTCCCTTCACCTTGGTATATATTTTTCAATATCAATGAAATTTAACTCGAGTTTAGGCGATAGCATCCACCCCCCACCCCCCAAGAAAAAAGGGGTCAAATGCTTTCTATTTATCTATTCAATTTTTAGAATATTTTCTTGCCTCGATTTTATTAAGTGGTCTTTCCATGCAACGCACGGGTGAGAATCTAGTTTAATTAATACGGTAAAGACTGTGTTCTTTAACTCAAAAGTTCTTTTTTAAAAAAAAAATACAATATGATGATGCCATGCAGCCTACCTCTAATTTCCTCATTTTTTGTTTAAGAAATTTCGAGTTCGTCGTGTTTAATTCCTCCATTTTGCCAAGGACATTTGGATACCAAGGGGTTGGTTTGATTAGCTTTTTTATGCTTAACATCAATTTGGCAACCTGGATTGTGTCCTTCATTTTACATTATTTCGACATTAATTTGAACAAAGTTTCATGTACATAAAGATGAATGGTTATTGTAGTGAACGAAAAATTTTAGAAATGAAATTTTGTAACTCTTATCATTCATCTTAAATGGGGTAGCGGTTCATCGAATTTAAAGGCAAGAGGATTTGAATCACTTCTTTCTTGAGGATTGGATAGTGCTTAAATCCTCTGACTTGATGAGAATATTTTACTAGCTTAGAACTTCTAATTAAGTTTGTGTAATATTAATTTTGACATAAGCATGTATACTTTGTATAGTTATGGTACTACTAGTAATATAATATAAAGTAAAAGTACAAGAATCTACTATATCTTAAGAAAATGTGAGAACAGTGAAATCATAAAATAACGTTACCAAAAACATGTACACAAAGGAAAAAAATAATCAATTACTCATCGAGGGGATGGGTAAGCCCTCAAGGGAGTTACCTCCAATAGTAAACCGGCTCTTGTGATTGAGATCCTATAAAAAAGGTTCAACGTTGTAGTAAAAACAAACTATACCGTGTGACTCGAAATAGCACTATATTATTTGTGCTTATCCCAGTAATGGTATTGCTATAATATGATGTTTGAAAGAGTTTAACACTAAATTAGTATAGAGGTGAGAATTCTAGTGAGCTGTGGGTCACATGTACCCTTAAAGAACTCCTCGATGTAAGACTTGTTATGAGGTGACTATAATATCGCCACTATATATTATTTTACTTTGAATGTTTTTTTTTTTTTTAGTGATTGTCGTAATTTACAGGTTTTAATACTTTAAAACATTCCTTTTTTTTAAATTTTTCATTTCTCTTTTTATTAATTTTCAGTTTTGTTTTATTCAATTTTGTGACAACATTTCGGATGAACATATTCCGTCATTAGCTCATTGAGGTGGGGCTATAACTCCAACATATAAAAGAAGCTTGTTTTCATATTATTTAAGATACATAACTATGCACAACTTAATAGTACTATCTCATACATATTTTATACTTTGATAATACAATAGACCTTCATTCTTCCACCCTCTTTGATCATATACTTGTAGTCTGGAGTATTAATTGAAAGTTAAGGAATTTTCGCTTAGTGATTCGTGCCGATAGTACATGTACTAAGGGAAAGCCAACATGACTTTAAGATAACGTTTTTGTGACTTTTTTAAGTGGGCCTTTCAAAAATTTTTCTCTATTATTTTCGTTAGTTATTAATCGAGTTTGTGTTTATATTATTATATATATTGCGCAAATCACATAATTTTCCCAACATCTATTGCCTATTTAACGCGGTTGTTTTAACAAAGAAACTTAAATTTGATCAAAAGGAATTGTCTTCATAGAAAATGTACTTATTACCAGCTAGGTTATTTGACATAAGTTTGAATGATGAAATGTTAGATGTTCTATGTGGCGTGTATATATTAAACAAAACACACGTGAATTGTCCGATATGACACGTGATGTATACGTCACGAAATATGATTTCGAACCGTAGTGAGAGAGAGAGAAGAAAAAACCCTTTTGTTGATAGGTTGACCGCGAATCTACATAGCATTCCAAGAAAAGAAACCTTGGGTGCCCTGCTCGGCTCACAGTTCTTCCCAAGCTATTGAATCTTGATCCAGCAATCTTATCTACCCTGTTTCACTCTCAGAAACAAAATTTGTTCTTTTCTCCAAAATGTCAATCCACAAAAATCCTGAGAAGATTGTGGATCTGCTGCTTGCACGCCTGAATAAAACAAAGGAACCGGCAGTTGAATCAGTGACTGATGAACAGCGGAGAAATGATCTGATTTCAAAGTTCAAAGTTATTGAAAGCGAGATCTGAAGCATGCGTGATTTTTCCTCAAGGATCTCGTCCCTTGAGCAGTCTATCGTACAAGAATTCATCAAATTAGATAAATTAATTGATGATGCTGTTCAACACCCAGATAATTTGGATGTCCTTGTTCAGGAAATTTAGAAATTAAAAGAGTCGATTTTGTCACTGAAACTCCCCTTGAGTGATAGCAGTAGTGGCAGGAATGTATCCTCGCGGCAGCAGGAATCCAAGCAGGTTCGGCTTGAACCCAAACACTGGTTACAACTAGCGCTGAGAGATGATGATGACGTAACTAGCTCAGCTGTGGAAACCTTTCGGGCAAGTTATCACAATCTTAAGAATTTCAAGTTGAAACAATGCTTGCTCTGTTTTTCAATTTTTCCAGAGCAATGTGTTGTCAAAAAGAGACCTATGATCTATTGGTGGATGGCGGAGGGTTTGGTAACTTCTGATGCTGAAGGGGATGATATCTTTAACGATCTAATGGAGAAGAGTTTAATTTTGCCCAATGAAGAAGAAAACAAATCCCCAATTAAGAATAGCTGTAAATTGTTGCCTTGGATGCGTGACAGGCTAATATGGTTAGCTGAGGAATGTAAGTTTTTCAA
>CAVNYN010245187.1:0-17223 GCA_963692815.1 Nyctanthes arbor-tristis | reverse complement strand
CTTCCGATCTTGATAGGGCCCATCTGTGCATTGAAAAGTTTTGTGCATTGAATGACTTTTTGGAAAATAAATCTTTCATATAAAAAGGTAAATCAAAGGGTTTTTGTTACTCACTGAGTACTCTGTACTCATTCCTTTCTTTACTACAATTTTTGTAGATGATTAAAGCTATAACATCTGAAAAGCAAGGCAAGCCAGGCGTTGGATCGTGCTCGTGAAATGGAGTAGAGTTGTACATGTAGTATAAATCTGCCTTTGAAGTTACTATAAATTTAATAGTTTCATACCCACCTCTATAATATATATGTTTTTACATCTTATAACATATAAGAAGAATAATGAGTTATAATCTTTATATTGATTTAAACTTTACTTTTCCTGTAAAGTTCTTTAATGATTTGGCATACTTTAGTAATCAATGAAATATATTTACTAATACAATTTCTTGTGTTTTTATACTTCTTGAAAAACCTAGCTTTAATGTTTTCTTTAAACGTTTAACGATTTGTTAACTTATCAGACGTGTGCTCTTCCGATCTAAATTCTGGAAAATAAGATAAATTGAATTGTTCTGCACGTCCCGTCCCTGCGGTTTGAATTGAAGCTTCCGCTTAAAATTTGTAAAATAACATACGATATTCAGAAATATTAGAAAATTAGCGGGGGCGTGACAGTATACCTCCAATATGAGGATAGAATAATTTGTTTCGATCTTCACTAACTTTGACTATAACACCATGCTTAATGAGCTAGAATCTCGTATTGATAACGTGTTATAAAACTAAAGAAACTAAAGACAATATTGAAAAATATGGAGAAGGACCAGATAATAGACTATAAAAAGGAAATTTTCGTTCTTGATTTGATGATGACAATAAAGTATACAATCCCCTATTTATAGATACATGTAAGGGCAAAATGACGATTAAATTACAACTTCATAATTAAAATATCTAAACTTGATATGAACTTTTAAGTTGTAGACGTATCTAACTAATAATCCACTTGCTTGGTCCCCCACTTGCATGTCTAAGAAAACCACTTGAATGGATAATCCACTTGCACCTCCCATTTACTTGTGTAGACTATTGCAGAAGACAAATTTCCATCAAATATTCATCCACATGTAATAAACTTATTTGGAATACATTGATGGATTCATAAAAGTAACTGTTTTTTAAAATATGGACTTCTAATTCCCTGGAAAACTAATTACCTAGGTTCCCTAAGGAAAACATTTTCCTTGTTTTCCTGGAAAATATAGTCACATGACTAAAAGTGGGAAAATATTTTCTAAGGAAAAAAGATGTCAAATCAAATAGTACGAAAGTGAGAATTTGGGTAGAAAACAAGCATTCTTTAGGAGGAAAAAAGGCAATCAAACGCACCCAAATACATATCACACTTCGCTAGGAAGGGATGAGTTTTTTGTTAAGATTTTTTTTCTTTTGCTCAAGCATTAAGAAGGGTTTGTAAAAAAAGGAATCAAACCCTTAATTAGAGTGGGAAATCCGCTTAAATACCACCAGACCACATTAATCATAGCTTTAGTTCAAATTTCTTTGGTTCGTTCTTAACTTCATATACTTTTACAACAATATTACATTGTTCATTATAAAAAGGGTCAATTTCATATTTTGTCCCCAAACTTTACAGTTAGTGTCGCTGGGTCCCCAACCTTTTCTTATTCTGTTGGGTCCTCAACCTCTCTTTAATTAGCACTAGAGGTTCTTTTTGACAGTTTCTGTCTATTTCTCTGTTAACTCCTTTGTTAAATTATCATAATGACCCTTATCCTTTTAAACTAAAAAAGCAAAAAATTTTAAAATTTAAAAAAATAACTATAAAATTTAAAAAAAAGAAAAAAGAAAAAAAAGAAGTAGGTGTAAATTCCCATGCCGGAAAATGGCAGCTGCCATTTCGGCTGCCTGGGGTTGCTGCCGGAAATGGCAACACAGGGTAGGGTAGTCTCTCCCACTTTTTGATTGCCGACAATTCTAGCAGCAATTTTGCTACCTGAAATGGCCACACCCCCTCCTTTATTTCTTTTCTTTTTTTTATTTTAATGTTATTTTTTTATTTTTAAACTTTTTTTTTTAAAGTTTAAAAGGATACAGTGCAGTAATTTAACAAAGGAGTTAATAGAGAAATGGATGGAAACCGTCAAAAATGACTTCTCATGCTAATTAATGAAACATTGAGGGCACAGCGGGTTGAAAAACAAAGTTGGGGGGGCCTAAGCGATACTAACTACAAAAATTGGGGATGAAATTAAAAACACAAAGTAACATGTTTTCTTACATAATTTGTTGAAATGCAACATTCTTCATTAGAAAATAATAGTATAAAAAAAAACACAGACACGGTATTTTATATTTATGAACCAAATGCAAAAACTGACCACTTCTCTATTTTTGGTTAATCACTTGTTTGGGGTATACTCATATATACACACACAAGTACAGTTTTCACAATGTTTTTATAAGTTTGGCGACAAGTGAAATAATTTTTGAAAATGAATTCCACATATACAATAACACATACTATTTATCGGAAATAATTTGTTGAAAAGTTTAATGGCATTTTTTAAATAAATTTGAAAATATATAATTTTAAGTGAGATAATTTTTTTAAAATTCAATGGCAATTTAGTTGATTAACAGCCAGAGCGAGACTTGATGGATGTTTGTGCCTAGGGCCCAAGAAGGTAGGGGCCCAATTACATGAATTTTCCTTCTTCTTCCTTTTTTTGTTTTTTGGTTTTTTTTTTAACATATACATATGAATCTGAACTATGTCATTTTACGTTAACCTAATTATACATCTACATTCTTCAAACGTTTTTTTTTATTAATGATGTATATTATTATGTAATGTATACCCTATTTTTTCAAGATTATTTTATTTCTCTTAAGTATCTTTATTATCATTTTAAAATTTTTCTCTCTTAAATTCTCTCTATATTTTCTAATCATCTTCTTCCATGTTTCTCATCTATCAAGAAAATAGGAAAAAGATACTTAATTTCAAATTTGAAGATTACTACAAATATTAATATGTTAGACAAAAATTCATTTTCAGAACTCAAACCATTCAAAGAGATCGGTTAAAAAAATAAATTTTAGTAAGGTTTATTCTTATTTTTTGATTGGTGAATTATGCGTAATTTCTTTTTGTTCAATAACTTAAATTATTATTTTGTTATTTAATATTGAATAATTATAGGATTTTTGTATTGTTTGGCTCTATTTGTTACTCATGATTTAAAAAAAAAAATACAAAACGTATACTATAGGGACTCATTTTCTAAACTTCGCTTGGGGCCCTGATGACTACACGCAACCATTTACAAATATTCTCATACTCCTGATATTTCCTTATTTTAAAAAATATTTAGTTTTAGAAAACACATACATTGTTGTATAACACTTGTATTTGTAACAATGTAGGTTACCCTTGTTATTCAACCAATTGTTAATTTTTTCACGGCTAATTTGCGCAAATGGACCCTATCATTTAGTATCAGTTCAGAAACAAACTCTATAGTTTCTCTTGGCGATTTCAACTTTAACATATCAATATTCCTTGTAAAAAGTACCTTATTTTCCAAATTTATCAATTTTTATTGCTAAAATGGCCTTTTTACCCTTATTTTCTTTTTTCTAAACTATAATACTTATTTAATTTCAAGTAAAATATAAAGTTAAAAACTTATATTTTTATCTTCCCAATTCAATTGTCATCATCGTATTGCCTCTCTACCACCACAGAAACAAATCTGACTCTTTATATTTTCCAATTAATTAAAATGTTTTTTGAAATCTCTAGTGGAAGTTCTGACTTCTTCGCTTCAAGCTGTGTGTGAGGGTCAATATGAAGACGAGCATGATATATCGACCAACAATAAGAAGTTTTTTACAGGTTACCTCTTGTCAAAGTTCTACAAGAAATATAAATATTTGTCTTTATATTTTAATTGCAGTAAAGGTTAAAAATGTTATTTCAATTACAAAGTTTACAAGTTTGAATAGTAAGGTCCTTTTTGTAAGAAACATTGATACGTTAAAGCTGAAATCGCCAAGCTTTAAACTATATGGATTATTTCTGCACTGACACAAAACAGTAGAGTCTATTTGCGCAAATTACTCATGTTTCACCATCATGACTACTGACACTACTTCCACCACCCGTAACATATATTATTGCACATGGTATATCTTGTTACATAATGAATAACGTCATGTTGACCCCATGGCCCATTCAACTAATTTTGAACCGGTGTAATTTTGAACTCTTTGTCTGAAACTCATTGTCCGGTGTAATTTTGAACTCATTGTCTGAACCCGGTATAATTTTGAACCGAAAAGTCAAGATGATAAGCATAATTAGAGGCTCAAACTAGGGCAAAAAGAAGCAACGGCTGTCTTAATGTTGAATGACGAGCATCACAAAATTGAAAGCAAAACTGGGGGTTTTTTGAGATCGTTACCTGTTTCCCAGAGTTTTCCTTGCTGGAGATTTCATATGGTTGAACAAAGATGGGAGGCAAACCGGTGAACACTGCAAGGTTTGGGGGTTGTTCTTGCGACTTGGAACACCTAACACGCCAAAGTTTTCACCTTGTCGGAATCATCGACAATGTGATCTAGGCACGACGGTGTCTGCAAATAAAATCGACCAAAGACATTGGATTTGGGTCTCGGTCGGCTGCTGCGTTTGGAGGGGGCGGGGGGCGCCCCGGGGGAACGAATGAACGGCAACGTTGAAATCAATTCGAATCTGAATTCAATTTTTTCTTTCTTTTTTTTTTTTTTATATTCAGTGATGACTCTGTAATCATGGGCAACGTGACTTGCCTAGTTGGTATGCCACATCCTCATTTGGTACCATAGTAGTACCACCCATGTGGTGATCGGCCCTGTATTATGTAATACTCAATTAATCTGTTATCCTTTATTTATTTTTTTTTCAAAATAGTGAAAAGCAGCACAGGTTTAGCAAATCCTAAATAAGTCATAAATGACTAAGGAACAAGTAAATACATGATATGCCTTAACAAAAGAAAAATACAGCAAAAGAAACTACTTGGTAAACAAAGCACTAATAGATTTAACAAACATTAACTCTTTTTTTCTTTCTTTTAAATGATTGAAAATTTACCTGTATGATGATAATAAGTACAACAACCTTATACTGGAGCAAGAAATGTAAAGGCTAAACAACAATCAACACAGGTGCAAATACTCAAAGGAGTTGAGAGGTTAAAACGCGTGCGCAACACCACTTGAAACAATACCCATTTGTCACGCAGGCGTACAAATATGCTGCTTATCACAAAACCTTTTATCATTCCAGAGGGAGGGGACGGGTTGTAAACGTTCAGAAGTCTGTTGGTGGTTTTAGTCTCACGAGTCTCTTGATTCTCTCTTTGTCAATGTTCTCCAACAACCCCTTCAAAAGAGAAGCGGTGTAAATTCCTTAGTAAATTTACTACTTGGCCGTTACAAAATTAATTAATGGACAGCAAAATGCAGATGTGAAACAACATATATAAATGACTACTCAGTTACTGTCTGCTGGCTGGCTTTGTTTGGTATCTGAATACGCATTGGACGGCATACATTTTGTGCCCACAGAAAGAAAAGGGCAAATTTTTAAATGTATAAGTTAGGTCACATAATAATTTCATTAAACTTGAAGATTTGATTTGCATCGTTAAAATCAGATGGTACAAGTTCCTCATCAACCCTGCATAGCTTAAAAGAAAGGGCAATAAAGCTCAGGAAAAGCTAAACTGATGCAGGACGAGTCCAAATATTCTTGAGTGATCAAACAGAAGTTCAGGAATTGACCACGCATCACAACAATAGAGTGCAAAAAAGAAATTTCTACACCGAGAATCATCTCAAAGAGATTAAAGATGCTCGGATTCTTTATTTGGCATGCACTTCATAACCTGATATATTTTGAATCAACAGACCAAAGACAGAACTCACCTTCCACACAATCTCATCCAGGCACAAGCAAATCTTTCCGTATTTATCAAGAAAAAGGCGCTCTGTTGGAGGTTTTCCACATACATCCTTTAGAGCTGATGTTATAACAAAGATAGCTTCTGCCACTTTGTAGGAAAGAAACCAGATTATGAAAAAGGTATTGAAAAAATACAATGAAATTACATACAAGCCTGTGAGGCACAAGGGTGTAGCTAATTTAGCCAGGTGACACAACCTCTAAGATAGGCATTGTAACCGCATTCTTTATTATGAGATGCATTTGTTCACACTAGAATGAACGAATTAAATGGAATTACCTTATTAGTTGGTAACAGTGACTGCTTTACAAGGTAGAATCATGTATCATACCAAGTAAAACAAGATCAGATGTAGCGTCCACATTATGTGCTTGTTTGGCTTTGGTTATAATATTACAAAATATATGACTTAGAAGAAAGGAGTCATGGAGATTTTGTGGGTGGTCTGTAGTTGAACCAACCCTAGTCAGTTGGAACCAGAGCTGACAGGCAGTCAGACCAAATTAAGCCAGAGTGAGATATTGGAGTTGGGATAGGGAAATTGATATGCAGGAGGTAGCATAAGCAGTGAAAGATTTATGGTTGTATGAGGAGTCTTTTACCAAAATCACTCGGACATCATTAAGCAGATGGTGACCAAAGTAACAGTTTGAATCTCACATAAAGCATGGTCACTACTGATACAAATTACAATTCAGATAGATTAGAAGTCCTCTCAAACAGACAGTATATATGCTTAGATTCTAAAGGATTTTTTTTTTTTTTTTTTTTATAAAATAAATGTAGGGGAAGATCAGACTTGTCACTTCCATGAAGGATTATAATCTCTTAGTATATCACAGCTTAAGGTAATCATTGTCACTCTTCACATATCAAAAAACAATTCCACAGAAAGAAGTTCAGAAGTCAATGCTTACAGGCAAGTTCATCATACTCATCCTTGCCAACAACAAATATACTGACATCCCCAAGCACTGTATAAACGATATAAACAGACCTGCACAACAGAATAAAGCATCAGTACGACTTAAATGATTACAAAAGTCAAAGGCTAGCATAGATATGAGAAGTAATTAACAGATGTCTTCTTCTTCCTGTAGGACCTGTACAAGTTACATAGGTAAAAGCAGAAAATGCATTGTTGTTTCTTACTTTGCTAAATGCATAATCTGCAGCTACGCTATCTTAACATTTAGGCCAGGGTAATAAGAAACATAGTAAATGTGACTATAATAGCCTACAAGCTAGCTCCATGATAAGTTTTTAAACTGTTTATCCAACACGACTATATAGAAAAGCTCATAGTGATCCTGCTAACAGGGGTGAAGTCCGAAAGATAGCAGCAGACCTTAAAATAAATGAGCAGCAAAATTGATCAATAAAGGGGAAGCACTGCCAATAAGTAGGCAATATACCATGGTTACATGGCTTAAATCATCAGTGACAGCTCTAGTGGCTTATACATTTGCATGTATTTTAATTATAACGCAATTATAAGAGACTCCAATTATGATTGCTTCCCAATAAATGATTGCATGGGTTTGAAATTATGCATCCTCCAGGTGAACAAAATGATGATGCTCATGAATAAAATCAAAGGTTTCAGAGGTAACACATAACTTCAATGTTTCCTTTTTCCATATTGACATGAAGAACAAAAGGTCATCAGCATAGCATCACACCTTTACTTCCTTGAGTTAACTTCCTACACAAATTATTATACATAGTATACAAAAGTATCATGGAATTCTTTGTTGGAATGTAGCATTCTATTTATGCTAAATCTCTTCAAACTGACCAATGTTCAAAGACATTGACTCATCCTGTCCAGCACCTAATCTCTGTGGTAGAACAGTTTCAATGATAAAGTTAGATATAGTGGGCATTCTCAGTATGAATCCAATTTAAAATTATATGATCTAAAGTTATCAATCTATGTGCACAAAAGAAAGTCAGCACGTGCAGGACGGCGCAAATGAGCAAAATAGCTGCAAAACAATGGACAATAACCAACTAAAGTTGAGTAACAGCAAAACATACTTGTGGGATGCAACAAGCAATTCTTCATTCTTCACACCTTTAAGATTATCTGCTCCAAGCTTCACTAAGAACGACCGCCAATGCAAACGTTCCTCTGCTGGCACTCCATTAAAACTACACGGCCAAAACCCAAATAAAATAACTAAAAGAATAAAATGATATAAGGTTCAAAACTTAATGACCTACGCCTTTAGCAGTTCAATCCCATCAGTTCAAAGGCTAAAAATATCATAATTAGTTCAGACATTAAAGATAATTTAATGAAAATTCAGGCCAACTCTTTTCCTTACCCATGTAAAATTTCACTAATTCCCGAAAGTGCTCAATTGATCAAAAACCAGCTTTCTTGAAACACAATAACTTAGATCATATCAATACGACCCTAAAATTAAAACCCCCGTTTTTTTTTTACTTGGAACATTAAACACCTCTAAACTTTGATTCTTAAGTTTAGCTTATATTGTTAAAATTTTCTATAGGTATTCAGCATTAACATTCATCTTAAAATCATCGATCTTCTATGGACTATAACATTTAATCTCCATCACCTAACGTGCAGACTAATCCAGAATCTTAATCTTAAAGGGAAAGCAAAAGTATATTTCAGAAAAGAAACTAGATTCTACACAATGAACTGAAAATGGAATAAACCAAGCCCAGATCACAAAAATAAACTGGAGCAGTGATAGAAACAAAATCCGTATGGATAGAATTTAAATAGAAATACGGATTAATTAATAGAGCAATTTACCGTTCAACGAGAATATTGCCTTCAGAGTTGGCGATCAAAACTGCGAGCAGCATTTTGGCTTGAAGAGAAAGGTCCAGCCTGGGCGGGTCAAAAACTTTTGCCCCAAAATCGCTTGACGATGCAACTCCTTGCATTAGTTTACTCTCCAGTCACTACATTTTGCGTAATCGGAAGAAAACGTCCTTAATTTTGAACATCATTGTGTAACGGGTCCCTATTTTTACCTTTTAGCACTCTGATCCTCACTTTCTATCTATTTCGCAGATCATATCCTCATCATATTAAATTTCTCTCTCAAGTCCCTTTCAAGCACTTTTCAGAATTTTTGTTAAAAAACTTCTCTCATATGTGGCATACATAGATACATGTCATGTGGATTTAAAATACACATAGTTTAAGTTTCAAATATACGTTGCTTGCATCCATGTACGCTACATGGGGTGAGAAGTTTTTTAATAAAACTCCTGAGAAGTACTTGAAAATTTTCTTTCTTCTCTTTTTTTTTTTTTAATGAAAAGAAATGTCTCCATCTCTAAAAAGGCATTTCCATTCACTCACAATTAAAGAAAAAAAGTTGAAAGGACAATGCAAATAAGGTCCCAACGTAGTTAGCATTATTGAAAATAACGTGCCAAATACCCTTATGGTCTAATAACATTCTTGTTAGATCCCAAACTGTTGATCAAAAGTTCGATTCATCTCCCTAACAATACCTTTATAATATCAAAAAGAAAAATTATTATTTTTTCAATAATACTAATTTCTTTGGACATTTTTTTTAAAACTAGCTAACTAATATATACACACACGCTCTCACTTTTCAACAGATATCAATTTACAATATAATATTCAAAGTTGTTGAAGTGGATACTACTAAAGTTGAAGCATTAACGAATTGGCTTAAACACGCTAATGTTTGGAGAAGTGAGAAGGTTTCTAAGATTGGTGGGTGTCAATGTCAATTTATGGAGGGTTTCTCTAAAACAATAGATCCATTAACACATTTGGCTTGAAAAAGTGTTAAATACAAATAGTACATTTAATTTTTCACTCAATTATTTAAGTATATTTCATTAGGTTTTGTTTTATTTTTGCTCTTGTAGGTAAACACTCGAATTTGAAAATGAATGGAGAAAAATTAAAGAAAACGTTCCTCAGGTTTTCAGAAAAATTGAAGTATTGGGACCAACTCATAAATTTCTAAACGGTGAAGGGCCTAAGATACAACTTCTAAAGGGCTGAATTGGAATGAAATTTGAAATTGGAGGAGTAGGCCATATAAATCAAGAACTTGGAGAGTACCAGTCACGTGCAATGACTAAATTGCAATGGTAACAAAATGAAAATAGGCGATGGCCTTCAAAGCTGCTTTACAATATCTATTTTTATCTTACACCAACTCACCTTTCACAGAGTGCCATGTGGCATCATTAATGAAATAAGTTTTAATCACATTATTTATATATATATGATGTGACAATCCTATTTTCTAAAACCACACATACAATTAGAGACTCTCTTAGTATTATTCAAGCACCAAATACAAGTGAACAATGATATTTTTGTACTCTACAAATAACATTAGTAGGCCATTGGCTAATATTATGTCATATACCATCTGTCTAGTTCCATAATGATAGGTCTAGTGTTGATCAAAGATTCAGAATCAGCTTTGCTATTGCTATCTTATTATATTATACCAAGAAATTGCATTTCTTTTTAGCATAATCTTTATTTATTTATTTATTTATAATATTGGAGAAATGTTTTTTATAACTATATATGCATTGAATCATAATAGTATTGTAAGTGAGCTATCTTGTAAACTAAACATTTAAAACTATTCGACTATGACTATATCACACATCCATGAATCGTCTTCGTGGATTCATCTTACATATAAATTGGTCTTTTATCCTTTGAGGGCCATTCGCGTAGATAAATCTAAGGGAACAAGAATTGAAGACAAATGAAATCATCAAGATATTGAAGGCCATTAATCAAGCGCTATCTTTATTCTTTATTTGTTTTCAAAATTTTCTAAAACACAAATCTTTTTTTTTTTTTTGATTAATCTTCATTTTCTAAAACACAAATCTTTTTTTTTAATTAATCTTTTATCATGTTTGTTGAAAATAATTTGTCAAGATAAACGATGCAGTTATAACCCCTATACAGAGTTTCTTAATTTCATTTGAATTTATGAATCATGTGCCCGCAGCTATGAACATTAGTCTTCATGCTATTTGAGAAATTGTCTGTATAGCACGCAATATTTCTTTTCTTGACAAATTATTTTATTAGTTTATTTTCTCGAAGCAAAAGGAAATCAATTCTCATTAGAATTCTCCTCATTCAGCACATCGATATTTAAAGCAGATTCAAGCAAAGCAGGAACAATATATTCTTATTCTTGCAATTGTTCTAAGATCATAGGTGCATTGTCAATTATGTCAAATTAGTTACATAATCATAGATGTGAAGGTGATATGAACATAGATCATGCCATGTTCTCATAACGGTTGATACAATATTAATTTGACATAACATGCACTATTCCTCAAACGTACAATATATATATATATATATATATATCCCGAGTCACATAATTTCCTCAATACATAGCAACGGGACGGGGTCGCCTTCGTTTTGTCCCCACCTTGTCCCCCCACTGCTCCTCATTGTGTTTTTTCCTTTTTTTTTTTCCTTTTTTCTTTTATTTTATTTTATTTTATTTTTTTTTAACATTACAAGAGGAATCATAGGGGAAGAGAATCGAACCCTGACTAAGGGTGTAAGGGACCAATACGGATGCTATTAGGTTATAAAGGCCTCAAAGTTCCTCATTGAGTTTCATCCATAATACTTATTAATGATTTGTAAACTATAAGACATGCATAAATGACAGTTAAACTCTTATAAACCCTCAGTCAGTTATAAAATCTGTACCATATTGCAAAGGCATCGGGTGGCCTTCCCCTACAATTCCTTTGGGAAAATTTCCCATCCCCGGTACCCCGAGCCCGCCATCGGGGGTGGTGAACTTCCAATTTCAATCTCATTTTCATCAAAAGGTGTCGAATCTCCACTTTCTATTCAGGACAGGACCTCACGGGCCGGTGATATAGATCAAGATTGTGATCCCTCCTATAATAAACTTATTATCACGGACACCAAAAAAAAAAAAAAAAAGAAGTTTAATTTATTTATTGATCCAAAAAAATATTAAATACACAATCAATTGCTCCTCAAAAAACTTCTCTCCCAGATACAAAAATCTGATTTCTTTATTAAAAAAAGAAAAGAAAAGAAAAGAAAAAACTCCACAGAAACTGAATCCAAAACCAAGATATGCAACTCATGTCTCTTCCAAATGCATCCTTATTTATTAGCCAATGTGCAATCACTATGATGTAGTATAGAATCTTTACATATCACAATGAAGAAGTTCCTCAATCATTTGCAATGCTACACTTTCTTCTTCTTTCAATCCACCCCTGCATTCTCTCCCAGCCGGCACAGTTGCGGCCTCCGGCACTACATGCTCACTGTTGTTCTTCTTGCCAAGCTCGACAGTCATTACCCAATTGGAATCAGATTGTGCTCCAGCCGGCTTTTGCCACACTCCGATATTGGAGTTTTCGGTGTCGAGCCTAAGGCAAGTGAGAGATGGAGATGGCCATTTGCCACACTTGTGAAGTTTAGCACCAAGAACTGATGGAAGAGATGATTGATCGTTGTCGATATTATCTTCATTTGTCACTATTGGAAAATTGGTTTTGGCATTTCGTCCGCTTATTAACACTGCCGCCTTGTCGTAAGCCCTAGCCGCCTCCTCCGCCGTGCCATATGTCCCCAACCACACCCTCCTCTTCCTGTATTAAAAAGATCTAATTATGACTTGTTTAGTAAGACAGACAATACTATAAGAAAATAGTAGATATCGGCTAGTTCTATAGAAGAAAAGTTAACATACAGTAAAGGGTGGCGAATCTCGGACACCCAAGAACCCCAATTGCGTTGGCGGACGCCTCGGAACTTGTTGGATTTTGCCATGTTATTGGAGTGAGAGATGGAAAGAGGGTCTTTTTTGGGTTTAAAATGGAAGAGTAGAGATGCCATTTCAGTACATTTTTAGGCTAGCATTAAACAAGAGTTAAATGTGCAGGCTGTCAGTTAGTCATTGTACTGAGACGCGATGGTCCTAAGGATTTCCCCACAGCCATTACAGGTTTTTGGGGGGGCCTCTCTACTACTTCTATCTGCTAGAAAGGATAAAAATATTTCGAGAGTACTAAGTTAAAATTGGACACGAAATTTTGGCATATAAATAGTTCGTAGGTAGCTGTCCATTTGATATTGAATGCATAATCTAAGATGTATATATTAAAGCTAATTGATCTAAAAGTTTAGAGTTTTACATCGAATTGGTTTTATATTATTTATTGGAGGATAAGAAGGATTTTTCACTGGCTAAAAAAAAATGTCTTCTTTGAACGTGTCTCACTAGTGAGAGTATGCAAATATTCTAATCACCAGTAGTCAGTACCTCCGACTGGTCTTATTGTTTAAAAACATCCAATAAGAAAATAAATAACTACCTCCCTATTATAGCATATCTAATGTTGGGTGAAAAAACCCCATTTCACCCCCATAAAACCAAGTAGTATGTGGTTGAAATTTGGCCCATTTTTGCCCATTCCCCCCCTCCTCCTGCATTTTTGCCAACAAAATCTTACACAATCAATTAAACATTGCTACATGTGTTTCCACCCCAGTTTCCTCCACCTCAGTTTCCACTACACATTATTTGAAAATATATTTTTTCCCTCATTTATTCACTTTGGCTTTTTTCCCTTGCCTTTTTCTCTCAATATTAGAATTGCTCATATTAGATGTTAGTATCGTAAGAAACCAGCTCTTGGTGCTACATTGCACTTTTGAGACAATAATGGTTTGTTTTCTCTTTCGCATTTCACTCTTTGACCAGGAAATTTGGAAATGAGTAACAATCTGTATGTATGTAGCTACTACCTTGAATGACTTGTATTATTATGAGTCATATTAGGTGGAAATGATCTCCCCGCCAGATATCTATATGGCCGGAGATCATTGGGTACCCACATAGGGGTTCCACCTGTATTGAAGTTCCATTCAGATGTGAGTTTCAAATAATTTCAAGCCACATAAGCGTCTAGCATGAGATCTGGACACGTTAATTAATGAGATTATCGGATTAATTGGATAAAGATTTATTCACTAGTTAAGAAAAAAATTAACAAGTCTCTCTACTAGCCGTGAGCATTAGGGCCCCCCAAAAAAAAAAAAACTGAATTCATTTTCAACATTATATTTTAAGTTTCTCTTTTAAAATTTTTGGGAAAATTGGAGTGAAGGAATCGGAAATGATTTACGCAAATTAGGTAATTAATCCGTCAATGCTCTTTGATGTGCGTAGATTTGGTCGTATGTGCATACATGTGATAGAACGCGTGTAGATCCGAGAGTATGCACATAGAATCATGGCTATGTGCGTAGAACTTGCGTGTAGAATTGAGGGTACGTGCTTAGAGTAGGGTATTTATGATGGTAGAGTTCTTATCCCCTAAAGGGTTGTGTACAAGAGCTATTTATAACGCATGTTATTTAGCTTAATAGTATCATCGTCACTCTTAATTTTTATTAATTATTTATATTTTTATATGAAAACATTTGTAGTGATTTGTCGTTTTGAGCATTCTTTATAAGAATATTTCTTGTTCCCGAAGAGATGGCAATAGGTTGGGTCGGAATAGTGACTCCATATATACCCGTGACTCTACATTCCAAAAAATTATTTTCACATCTCTATGTACTCTTCTCCTCCTAAACCAGGCGATGGAGAGGGACAAGTTGGAAATGAATCGAACAGGCTAAACTGTATTTACCTATTTATATTATGTTTCTGTTTATTTTATTTTTAATTTTTTAAAAATAACATCATGATCATAAAGTATTTAAGTTGCTACTATAATTAAAAGGAATGTCACTCAAAAACTTATCACTCTTTCCAGGTGACGTGCATCCATGTACTCGTGAAATTCTATAGAACCAATAATAGCTTCTGTTAAAGAACTAATACAGTAATACACTACAAGAAAACCACTTGTGGTTTCTTATATTTTATAACTGTGTTGGTTCTTTAACTAGAGCCAATATCAGTTATGTAGAATAACTCCCATGTACGCCACATCGGGTGCGAAGTTGTTTAATGAAATTTTCAAGAAGATTTTGATTTTTTTTTTTTTAATTTGAAAGAGCTTTTTATAAAGATTTCATCAATACTTTTCTCATCAAAGACCAGATTTTTTGTTTTTGTGGTACCAAGTTCAACCCAAGTCCTAATGATGTTCATATATGGGCTAATTAATTAATTATTAATTTGTCGTCCTCGTCGTCTAGGGTCTAGCTCAATGGCATATTGAGTTGGTTTTTATAGTTGTGGGCTCATATTTTTGTATAATTAACTCTCAACCACCTACTAATCAGCTCACCCGTTTCTTTACCTATGGCTAACTCTTAATTTTTTTCCCTTTTTTTTTTTCCTTTGAAGTTTACAAATTTTTATCCATACAATTTTTAGTACAAAGGTGGAAATTAATCTAGCGGTGTGGTGAATTGGATCACTTGAACCCAAGTTTAATAGAGCCATGATACGTAAATTGATTTTAAAAAAAATGCATGACAACACATTTTTATCCTTATGTGATAGAATTTCAACGTCTACATGAATTGAGAATTAGTTTCCAAAAAAAATAATAATAATAATAATAAGATATATATTTGAGAACTAACATGCAATACATTTGCAATATAAAGTATGAAATATGCTTCAAAAAATCACGTGCTCACCATCGAACTATACCATAAACCTGTTTTTCCAATTTATTTTGTAGCCTATATATTTCACCATAACGTTTAGGCGGGTGAATAATTAACGTCAAGGGAAGGAATAAAAAGGATCGTTCGTGACACCGGGTGGAAGAGCAGGTCAGCGTCAGCAAAATATTAGTGAATTTCCTCTCTAAAGTGGGAAGAGTTTTGGTCTATTTTGTTAATATTTCGGCGGAGTTAGGAATGTCAATGGGGTGAATTTGGGATGGGCCAGCCATACTCTCGACTTGCTTAACGAGTCTTGAATTTGCCTCAGACCTGCTCCAAACCCACGAATTCTTATGGCAGGTCAAGCCAGGTCAGGTCATAGGCCATGGTGGGGGTGCCACTATGACCCACGAAATAACGCATGAATTTTTTTTCCTTTTAATCAATGTCATGCGTCACATTAACTATTAATGAGCACAAAATGAAAGATGAATTGAATACCATAAAAAGTTGAAATCTCCACAATTTTACCTTACAATGTAGAAATTGAAACGAACAATGGAGACGCGTAGACTTTGTTTATTGTTTAATTGTTTGATGTTTCTCTGACTTTTCGTAAATCATATAGAATTAAATTTCTATAAATTTTTAGAACTAAATTTATTTTTTTTAAAAAAAAGAAGAAAATTCTTGACAGCCATGGGTCCATTCCAAGCTGACGTAGACCCGCCTTAGACCCATGGCAGGACAAAAAATGTTGCCCAATACCCACTCCATAACCCGATTAGGTGCGATGAGTTAATCCTATTAATGGTAAGTCTCCACAGGTTCAAGGGTTTGTGGGTTAAATTGTCATCCCTTAGTGGAGCTAGCAAGTAGTATCGAAGTGTACCGAAAATGTAAATTAATATCAATATTTGTGTGTGTATATACTATATATATATATATATATATATATATTGCAAATATTTAAATGGCCAAAAAATACAGTTGAGCCAAAATGGGGTGCGCCCAAACATAATTGTGGAGCCCGTCATCTCCGCCCCGAGCATCTCTAATGGGGAAGGTTATCTCTAAAGGTCATACACACACAAAAAAATAAAGTATACTCCATATGTCTGCTATTTTCTTTTAAATTTTTTTCTTTTAATCATTTTTATCTCATTTACACCACTTTATCCTTACTTTTCTTTCCCAAGAACAATCCCAAGATCCAAAACCACACATTCATCTTCACCTTCTGCACTACTATTTTATTATTATTTTTGAATTTCTATCTACCTCTCTTCTCTTTTTCACTTTTCCCGCTTTTTTCCTTACACCCCTTTCCACTCATTTATTCAATTTAAATAATTATCTCCTCATAATCTCTCTCCTCTATCACCCTCACCTCCACCCTTGTCATTAGAGATGGCAAAAAGTGTAGGGAAAAAAGCGGGAAAAGTAAAAAAGATGAGAGAGGTAGATAGAAATTTAAAAATAATGATAAAATAGTAGTGAAGAAGATAGAGATTAAGGTGTGATTTTGGACCTTGGG
>CAVNYN010245181.1:0-46103 GCA_963692815.1 Nyctanthes arbor-tristis | reverse complement strand
AAGTTCCTCTATAAAAATAGAACAAATTTATTATTGAATGGTAGAAGAGAATGTACAACCTCTTAGGGTAACCAGTCTTCAAATAGGTCAGAAAGAAAAGCCTAATTAAAATGTTAAATGGTACACTACCATCCATGTACACCAAATGGAACATCACACATGACATAACTCATCCTCCAACATAAATCTCCAAAACTTAATTTGGATAATCTTTTCTCTCCAAATATCCAAATTTATGAGAATGCAGAATATCATAACACAGCCCACTGTCAGCCATTTGAGTATCAGGTCCAGCGAAGGTACTTATGCAGTTAGGATAAGGTGTTTTATCCATATGGAAAGACTAAATATGCCTTATGTAACTCTATGCATAAACCAAAATAATACTTTCAATATAATATTTAAAGCGACCAATAGATGCTTACTTCTAGGATTGACTAATGTATTACAGATTCAACAGCAACAACAACAATGGCTTGCTGAAATCATCACCTCTATTTCCAATTGCAGTAAAGCCTCTAACAACTGGATAGGAGTTTGCCTTAAAAGTAAAATATTATAACACTTTCCAATTAATGATCATTAATGTGAGATGTGTTTCCAATAATAATTACAGAAAAAGCACGCGATCCAGCTTTTTAAGTGTTACAATAAGCTAACAAGGAAACTGAGACACCATAGGGCATACCTTTTGATCTAGAGCAAGCCACTCATTTGTTGAATCATCCATTGTAAGCGGGCCTCCACATCTAGAAGGAAAACAAAAAGAGGTAGTTAAAAACATAGATAATAAAATACAGAATGGCTTTCGCGGTTCAAAATTTTTGAAGAAACAAATTGATTGTAAGGGGAAAAATGCCATTTTTCCTTCAGATTTTCACATATCGATCCTTATTCACCAGATTCACCCTTCATTTTGTCACTGTTTCTGGTGCCGTCAACTGTAAGCCTGTATAGGCCGTGGGTATGGGAACGTGTACCACGAAGGAACCGAAAATTTGATAGAGAAAAAGAAAACAAAAGAGAGCCAATAATTTATAATATGGCGTGCAAGAACAAGGAAGATATGGCCGGAAGCTGAAAATCTGGAGGCAGTATGGTGGAAGCCGTCCTTACAAATGGAGAAATAGTGGATGGAATGAAAACCAGTGAAAGGACAGGTAAAACTGGCAATCCAAAAAATGTCGTCCAACGGTACATTGTGTAGCAAATGTTGTACCAAAATTGGATAAACAGTTATAATTGCAACAAACCATTTATATATAGTTAGGATAAAGGGTAAAACATGACGTAACACATACTTGCTTGGATACGGTTTAAAAATTCTCTCAATTTATCAATCAATTTAAATTTATTTATAAACAACTCTATTTTTAAATTCTTACCAAACATAGTGTTAAAGACGTATGATTGATGACAAGTTGCCAACTCTGTGGTAAGTATGTTCAGTGTTGTTTTCAATGAGTGTTTGGCACCTTAGATATTTAGATTATAATCTGTTACATGATATTATTTCATTAGTTTTACTTTTTTCAAAAAGTCAAAAAATAAGAATCAAGCAGCAGTTTTTTACTTTTTACAAAAAACAACTAATAAAATGATGTCATATAACATATTATAATTAAAATAAGTAATCTAATAGTTGCCAAATATTATGTTAGCTTATGGGAAGATATGTCACATTGACGTTGGATAGAATATTTTATACACGTCATGTGGCTCTATCTATTCACATGACGTGTATATATATATACAATTATGTCATCTGTATGAGTGTCGTAACGGCACTTATATGAGTTATGATTTTTTTTTAAAATACAATTACAAATTTGTATCATAACAATACAGATATGTATAGATATTTATCCTATTAAAACACAGTACCAAGAAAATTAAGAATACAAGTCTACATATAGTGGGAATATACACTACAAGAAAATGTAGAAAATACCTCATATAGGAAAATCAAACTTGAGACATTTAGGTCTCAATACCTCAGTCTAACCCCCTTACCAAATGGACTAGGCCTGATTGGCACTCAATTATGGCAAGCTGTGTTCACTTTGTATATTTATTCATGAGAAGTGATAGTGCGTACAATTTTTATACACACACCTCTAAACTTACTCACACCTCTCAAAGGTTGTGATTTCAAGAAAAATAAGGCAAAAGACATTTGAGTAAATACAAGAGGTGTGTATAAAAGTGTGCTCTTCCGATCTCTTATGTGTACAAATATTATTTCTCTTTATTCATTTATTTATGGGTTGTTTTATAGAGATTTTCTAAAATATTAATTTTTTTATCAAATTTTTAACCATACATTTTACTATTCTACAAGGGTATTACTGTCATTGCAGATTTTTTTTTTTTTTTTAAGGTAGTTCGGCAGATCACTTACTTGAAGTGCACTTTAAATAGCAGCAAAAGTAGCAACTGACAGATTAGGGTTATGGAGCTTTTCTTGCTAGCAGTTGGAGATTCCAAATTTCTTGAGATTCATCTGATTCGATGTATTGAGTTTTTGATTTCTTCCTCCATCTCATAAAATAGAATGGATGTAGTGAATTCGCACACAGTTCCTCTCGGGAATCTTGGATTGAAATGATCCCTGAGATTTTATCTGTGCGTAAACGAAAATACGATATGAGAATTGTTTTTGAGAGTCATCTCCCTGTTATCAATGGAGTTGTGCTCAAATCATTCTCGTATGACATTCGCATTCAATGGGAGTTTTTTCCCCATTTTTCCGAATCTTTAACTTAATTTAATTTTGTTAAGAGGAAATTTTCGAAGCGAAGGACAAGGGTTGGATTAAAGAAGAACAACTAATTTAATTTTAATCTTTAAACTTTCTTTTTGTACAATGAATAACATGTCAAGAGCTTCTTGTGAGGAGCATGTATATGAAAGTTGATTTTTTTGAGGGAATATGACATAGGACTGTAAATAAGGTTTATTGAAAAGTGTAATTTTTTTTACATAAAAAAACAAAAATACTTTGTTGGTATTGAATTTTAAAAATTTCACTAACTTTTTGATTTATATAAAGCTCTCATAACAAGCTTTAACTTGATTATTATGAAAATGAACTAATTAAATTGCCTCTTTACTGTCACTTTGCTCCCACATTCTTCCCTGCCCCTTTATATTCTTGTTTCTGGATCCATTGTTGGGTTTTCTTGAGCTCTCAAAGTGTACTCTTATGAGTACGAGGTAGACAGAGTACAAGTTAGAGACTACAGTGGTGTTAAAATTCTAAGGAACCAATGTTTGTACCGAGTACAGAACTCGTATAGTGTAAAATATACAAGAAACCACTAACGGTTCCACGAAATCAATAGTAGTGTAAAATACAAGGTATTAACACTTGATTGGGTTAAAGAAGAAACTAAATTTTATTCTAGATTTCTAGTGTCCCGCTTTATAAAAATATATAAGTAAAATATCAACCAGTCTGAATCTAGTAAGATATCAGTAATTTTATTCACTCTATTCTTTGGCCAAAATTCTTATCATAAACTGTTTCTAGTAATGTAGGCACAAAATGTGTATGATGGGTATGGAAGATGCTCTGTTTTAACCATATTTTAGGTTCCCAACTTCACAGTGTGTGCAATACCAAAGAGTACGTACTTTCTAATTCTTGTCTCAATTGTAGGTTAATTAGTTATCAATCATTAAATTCGACATTTTCCATAATTATTTTGTTTTCTAATGTTCCCTAACTGCAACAGTAAATGTGCACGACACGCGTATAATACACGTACATGTGTTCATGCCATTAAATACGAGTGAGCTTGTCCGTGTCAAAGTATGGCCTACGCCACTATCTTTGTGATAGATCATGTTCTCACAGTGTAACTGGTTTTTAAGCAAATAGGTCTTTTACATGCAAATGTTACCAAATATGGTTATACAGAAGGTAAATGACCTATAAAATAAAACCATAATGTTTCAATCTACCATCAGTGGTTGAGCATAAAAATATAGTACTTAAATAAGTTGGTCTCTATTTTATCAACATCAGAGCTACCATGGTTTCAGCAGACTTCATCGTTGGCATCATAGGTTCGTTTTTTAACTTTCTTCACCATCTCCAAACATGTTCTGCAGGCTGAGTAACAAGATTTGTCAATACATTGTACTATATTGTGTTGTCCAGGATTATATGTTGAAGATGCCATTAACATTCTCTGGTAATCTGTCTTCTGATGACTCTTTCATTTTTTTGCGTATTGCAGGCAACATAGTTGCTATCATAAGTTTTGGCTCCTCAATGTACGTTTGAAATTCAATCAAGAAAAATAGAACACAGTTGTGGTTCTGAAAAGGGTTGATGCTCTTTTTAACAAACCTATCATTCATTAATCCCATTGACTGATATTCGATGTAAAATGTAAAACGAAGCTAAAGATACCATGTATAAGATTATCCCATAAATGTGTTAGAAACTTGAAAACGTTTCCATAAACTATCCAGTTTTCAGGTTCTTTTGTGGTAAGCAATTCTTATTTTGGGTGTTGCAGAGGAACTTGTTGGGAAATAATTCAGAAGAAATCATCAGACAACTATAAAGGGGTTCCATATGTAACAACACTTCTGAGCACAAGCCTGTGGGCATTTTATGGAGTTCTTGATCCGGATGATGGCATACTTATAATTACAGTAAATGGTGTTGGTTTGGCCTTGCAGATCTCTTATCTTATGGTCTATCTTTTTTATGCTTCCAAGGAAAAAAAGGTCATCATTCTCTTCTATTTGAGCTTCTTTTTCCCTTTTTTTTTTTTTGTGGACTGTATTTTGAGGTGTTCACAAACTGTTAGAACTAACAAAAGTAAATACTATAAATATTTTTTTCAGGTTAAATATTTAGGTTTTGTAGTGGTAGACATTGTTTTCCTGAGGATGGTAATGGCTATTACTTTGGGTGTATTTCATGGAGATTCAAGAAGACGCACTTTTATTGGAGTCTTGTGTGCAACATTCACCACTGGAATGTATGCTGCACCTCTATCAGTTGTGGTGAGCCAACTGAAGTTAATGCCTATACTTTCCATTATTACTATGTGACGCATTTATGCTAAGTTAGCATTCTTTTTCTTAACTTGTTATTGAACAGAGAACAGTGATACAGACAAAGAGCGTTGAGTACATGCCATTTCTTCTCTCTCTCTCTCTCTCTCTATCAATGCCACTGTTTGGTTTACATTTGCACTACTTCTTATGGACTACTACATTCTTGTAAGTTTTTGCAATCTAATTTATGTCATCTCCATAATATTCTATCAGAAATTTAATTTCTTTTATCTTTCTTAGCAAGTATGACGAATTACAGAGTACAATAAACAAGATTTTCCATATTTTTCCCGATCAAAAAATCTTATTGATTCTCATCTCCCTTCAGGTACCAAATGCAGTTGGGATTCTGTTGGGTTCACTTCAGCTTATTGTTTACTTTATCTATAAGATGCCATCCTCATCATTGTCAAGAGGCACCCAGGAAGGAGCTGATATGCAGGATTTGGAACAACCCACAAAACTTCAACTCAACAATGGAAGCCATGAATATACTTTGTGACAATATCGGTTAAATCTTGTGGGACGGAGACCTGTTTGTTACACAGTATTGAACAAGATTGTGGACGTTATCCTGAATTGCTAATGCAATATCTCTAGAAATAATTTTAACGTTAAAATTTTTCTTGTCCAATTGCATGAAAGCCAAAATCAAGACTTCTGCAAGATCCACTCGGAGAACATGTACTCATGCAGCACAGTTGGCATACTGGCCATCAGATGGGATACAAGTTCTGGAATAAAACATATGTAAATTAACTTCAAAAATTCAAAATATACATGTCAATAAATTTTTAAGATCGACTGGTTTCATCAATCATTAAACAGAACAACAGGTTTGAGCATTGGTGTTAGGGAAAAAATAAAAATAGGTCTATTTTCTTAGGTTTCCGGCAAGTAGTGTGTATCTCTGAAAGATAATCTCTACCGTTAAGAATGCAATCTCCATCACTAGGGAATGAATTCAGTCTCCTTTGGTAGATGTAACATGATAAACATGGATATAATATTTACAACAGGGTGGTCATGTTCAAGTTGCTTTTCTGTTTCCTTGACTAACAGCGGATGTGGGATTCATCTTTGTACCCAGTTTCCGTGCAGTGCGATGGATAGCTGCTTGCTTCCGACGTTGACTGTGGCTCTTCCTTTTACTGCATTTCCCATTGAAGATTAAGCAAAAGAGCAAATAGCTTTCAACATAGTCTAAAATCGATTCATGTGGTCCGATAGTATCCAAGTAGATTTTACACATCCTTGATTTAAGTGTTCAATTCCCTTCCCCTATAATCCCTTTGTAATGCTCAATAGTAATAATAATAATCGGGAAAAAAAATGATCCTAACATAACTGGGAAAGGACTAAGCATGTATGGTAGGGTAAGAATTCAGCTCAATGCATCCAGATTAATGAGGAAAAATGTTCAAGGATTCAATTATGACAAGATCTAACTCAGAACTTGTGAAGAAAGACTTTGCTGAAGTATGACAAACACTTGCATGGACAGATATTTTGGATGCAACAACTATTAGCATGTCTGCAATTTCTCAAAAGTAATCAAGGATGATCACTTACCAAAAAACTACATTCACCAGGTAAGGAATATACCGTGGCCAGTAGTGACGCAAATATGTTATCACCAGGTACTTTGCACAAACATTTAATATAGAAGTCAGAAAAAAGGAAATGGTGACCTTGCAAATAGAAGCCCTGCTGTAAGAACCATGCCTCCTACTGCCCAAGAAACTTTTTCACTGAACGGCATTTCACCAACCCATTGCTTGAAATCTTCAAGAACACCGGTGCTCTGTTCTCTGTGCAGTGAGGCCCCAGGTTCTCGAGTTCTCCATGAATCCGCAATATAGTCTAGACTTGCCTTCCCCCCATAGCATGACACTTCTTCGGGATCATAAGATGACTCAACAGAAAAACTGGCCAAACGGCAGAGCTCTGTTCCATTAGAGATCCATTCAGAAGCTCTACCACAAACAAGGTCACCTACTCCGCATGGTTCTAAAACCTGAAATGCAAATTCGCAAATCACACATCAAAATCTGCCCAAAATTGATGAGTTAACTATGGCACTCAGTTCCTGAATACAAGTATAAGACTAACAGTGTCAATATATAATAAGTTATATGTATATAGAAATGATCTAGTAAGCATCACCACTTAGCTTATGCTAAGCAACAGTGACATGGCGAATTAATTAATTGATGGATGAGTTAATGCTGGCGTCTGAGAAATTAATTGATGTGCCTTCATCTCATTAGTGGTGATTAATAGATCTCACACACACACATGAGAGGGTGGGAGAGATGGTACAACAAACCTGTGTTCTTGCATCTATAGAAAAGTATGCTGTAGAGCATGCCTCATACAGTCTATCACAAAAAGAGGCACATAAAACTGGAGGTCCACGTTTTACACCCACCCGTGGATCGCAGATAGAGCATTCCAAGAGTTCCCACAACTGCAGGCACTCTTGGCTGGCTTGCCCAGAGGAAGCCAACCTCCTAATGGATAACAAAGCAAGATGTGTCTGAGTGACATCACAGCATGTCTTCTTGCGGAATACCCTGCAAAGGGTCAAATCTTTAAGGCCCTTGCTTGCTTTCCTTGGAGGTTTCCCTTCATTTGAAAATGGAGGGAATCGACCACCAGGAGAAATGCAAACTTCATTAGTTTTACCTGCGTTGCAACAATATTAAAACCTTTAAAAGGTCTACAGTTAAATCTTTTGACTACATTAGAATACACTCCACTAAAATTGAAAAAAATGCAACATAATTCTTGAACAGAAAAATCAATAAAAGACAACTACAATAATGAAGGTTTTAGTAGCACAAATCATAAGAAGTCCCATATCACACAACCCACCCACCCCCACCCACCCGGGGGGGGGGGGGACCAACCAAAAAATAAATAAATAAATAAAAGAAATTTGTATGTAACCAGCATAAATAATGAATGTAGCGATAATCTGAATCCAGATTATTTGTGGATGCATAATACACAATAATGGATCATCCAATCGTTTTAATCCAGTAGCATACAACTAAACCAAAACACATTGCTTAACAACCCAAAAAATGAACACTCAAATCTTTACCGTGAAAATTTATTCACATGGAAATATTTTCCACTAACTAACTGGTTCCTCAATAGCATACAAGCAGCTACACTTTTATATGCATGTGTCAGTAATCAATAAATAATTATTTTCCTCTCATTATCACTACCATCAAAAGTTACGTTTGTGTCTCCTGAAGGTGCTAAACTAATATGTATCTTATTTTTCAACGGATATCTTTTCTTTTCCCTTTTCTTTTTTCAAACTTTTTAGTTTTTAATTTTTGTTTTATCTTATTTTCTCTCTGGATACACATTATACTAAAGAACTGAAACAGAATAAAACCAAAACCTCTCATGAGAGCAATACAAATAATGCACTACAGACCCAAGGTGTGAAGCCACGTCTATGGTAGCTGCTTCAACATTAACATACAGCATGACACAATGCTAGAAGCCACAGTCCAAGCTTAACAAATATGATTTGTTCACAGAATATTCCATAACAATATTGAGTCCGTGAATTCAAACTCCTGTAAAAGGTATAGCCATTTTTGTTCTCATGAAATGCCTCAAAGCTTAAACCTTAAATTCTATTTGTGAAACCCATGCCTTGACTCAGTGAGGCTTGTGCATTAAGAGTGATACAATAACACTCATAGCGACCAAGGTGCTCAACCATTTCTCTTGCCATTTTTAGACATGTTGTCAGGTCTTAGCCTTTGGACTGTTTTTATTTATGACCTGGAATGTTTTACAAGCCTATGTTATGTCCTTCCAAGGAAGGGAAAGGGGCAGGAAAAGACACCATTGAAAGTGAAGGATTATGCCAATAAACCAATAGTGATGAGAGGATGACAATGAAATTAAATGTGTCTGATGTTTTAGATATAGTTTTAACTCATTCTCAGGCACTTGGCTCCATTAGATGATATGGTAATACCGCGACCATTTTGAGCTCAGTCACGCTATTTTTTTGCATTTGAAAAATAAAATTAGAACCTTTCTTATCTTTTCAATGGTCAAAAAAGATCAGATCTCTCCCATGAAATAATATAGTCATCATTTTTTAACGAGAATAGTTGGCATATATTTCATAGTTTACAGCTCACCCTGTAATAAGTTATTTGGAGTATAATAACAAGCAGGACCAGCAACCGAACCGCATCAGCTATAAGCACACTCCCTTTCCAAAATCGATTTGAACTCCCAAAGAAAGATTTAGTTTTTCTGTAAGAAGTTAATTTTCATTTAGACTATCATATTTGTTTGAGCTTCAACAGTTTACTCTCAGATAAGTCAACTTTATAAGTAAAAAAAAAAAAAAAAAAAGTTACAGATTAGATTGGATACAATAGTTATTTGTGAAAGTTAAGAATAAGTAAACATAATTCCACATGAGCATAAGGTTTACGTTCAGGACCATTCACCGAATGAATTTAAGGCATAACCTGCCGATAATGAGCAACGGCGCAAGGACTACTGAACTGTAACTCGGATTGAACAACAAAAACAGAAGAGCAGGAGAAGGGGATTACGACTCACCGGAGATATGAAGAAACAGGAAATTGATGAAGGTGAGCACCGTTAAAAGGGTGTTGCCATCAAATCTCATCGTTAACGCACTTCTGAGTTTAGCAATTGAAACCCCAGAGATTTTGATTTCCTAAAAATTCGACGCCTCCGATGTGGCTTAAAAATAAAAACAAAAATGAAGTATCCAAATAATGTTTTCTTTTCTTTTTTTTATTGGGGGATCATCCAATTATTTTTTAAGTAATCCGATTAATATTTTTTTATATTGAATGATAATGGTAGAATGAAATTTTATTTTCATTTTATTATTAGCAAAAAAAAGTTATAGTTACTAGTCTACAATATTCTCCCTCTCTTTAAGATCAAATAATTATTTTATTACATGATTCGTTACCAAAAGGAGTTTTTAATTCCCTTTTAGCTACATTATAAATGGGAAGAAATAGGCACTCCGAAATTGCAAGAATGGATCATTAGTTCCATGGATGAGGATGACTAACCAAAGTTGGTCAACATTTAATAATATATATATACACACACACTAGATTTTTCACATGTGCGATACACAGATAGAGATATAGTGAAATGACTATTGATCAAATATAATGTTATGGTATTTTAAATGTGAGATGACGTAAAAAAATGTAAAGTATTCTATAGCCTTCTGACAAACAAAATGCAAGTAAATTAAAGACAATTAAAAACACACATAATTGATAAATCTCTGTGGTGACAGGAAAAAAAAGAAATATGGAGAACAAATTTTAATATATCATAGCATTCATCTCCTTTGAACCTCCCACGACACAACTCCTTGCAATTTGCAACCTAAATCATGGTCAAAGATTTGCTAATCAAATTTTCTATCGTCATAATTAATGTAAAAGCATGTAAAAATACCACTTTTATTGAAATGATATTTGAAAAATACCTCTTTAATTGATAAATTTTAATAAATCATAGTATTCATCCCCGTTGAACCTCCTATGACACAACTCCTTCCAATTTGCAACCTAAATCATGGCCGACGCATTTGCTAATCAATTTTTCTATCATCATAATTAATGTAAAAGCATGTCAAATACCTCTTTTATTGATAGGATTTTTGAAAAATACGTCCTTTATTGATATCATATTACTAAAGGAGGTATTTTTCAAAGACCGGCCTATGTCATCTATCAATCAATTAAGCTAATCTCAGTAATGGCATAGTGACGACATTTACAGTTTATCCATTCTGAGAATTCTTTGCAACAGTCTAAGACAACGTCCTTGCAATATGTCTACCGAGTCATAGAATTATATTATAATTACAAAAAATAATAATAATAAAACAAATTAAGACAACGTCAAATTAGTGTCACCTTTCTGTACCGAAAATTTTTTCATTGCGTACAGGATGTGCTTAGGTATCTGATCTTCAAAAGTGCCAATAAGATCTCGCTCATTTTTGCATATATCCTTCCAACCTATATAAGTCGTGTAAAATATCTATATCGTGTCAAATAGACACACTATAAATAATAAGTAAATGCTTTTGGTTTATTCCTCAACATAAAAACACCTGTAAAGAGGAATGGGCGGTGGAAATGGGTGAAATGAAAGGACCAGCATTCAAGATCCACAAAAAAAGAAGTAAAACCCTAAAATTGAATCAAAGCCCAAAACTATAAACATAATAACACCATTACTTGACCCCAACCTCAAAACTAAGATGAAAACATAAAATTTTCCGAGGAAACCTAAAAAATTTGGATAAAACTGCGAAAAAATTGAAGAAAATGATCCGGTTGCAAAAAAACCTAAAAAAGTTTAAAAAAAATAGAAAAATTAAACAAATAAAACAAAAAAAAAATTGAAAACAAAAAAAATAAAGACAACGTCAAATTAATGTCATCTTTTTGTACCGATCCACAAAAAAAAAAAAGAAATAAAGCCCTAAAATTGAATCAAAGCCCAAAATCCCAAAAGTTAGATTTGGCAATTTAAATTATAGTGCCATACATTTTTTAGGTGGGAATAATTTTGTCAATGTGCCAGACAATTGAATAATTGTGTCAGACAAACTATTGATTAATATATATATATATATATATGGATGCGCTAGGATCCCTATTTTTTCATGAACCCATTGATTTCTTGAAAATTTTAATTTGTAAATAATTGCTAAAATTATTTGTAAATTACTGCTAAAATTATCTTATCTCACCTTCCACACAGTATATATATATATATATTAAATGACAGTTTGTATGGCGTAATTATAATTTTTTCTAGCGCAATTAGAAAATCTTGCCCTCTTAGATCTCTATCTGGTGTAATTGCATTTTTGTCTGGCGCAATTACAAAATCTTTCCTGCTTAAATCTCTATCTAGCACAATGAAAATCTTCAAGCACCTCCCAGAAGTGCTGTTATAACACCTCCTACCTCATGTGGTATGCATTGATGCACGTCACATGTATTTCAAATCAATGTAGCATGCATCAATGCATGTCACATGGGGTAGTAGGTGCTGTAACAGCACTTCCGGAAAGTACTTGAATATTACCGTATAGTACAATTGCTTATAATACCATATCACACCGGTTGTCACTTTTAATAAAAAAATTGTTATAAATGTAATAGTGAATAATTGAACTCATGGCCTACATGTTGAGTAATATGCTTTTAAACCACTATGTCAACTCTTTTATTTGTTAATAATTTTCATTTATATATTACTATTCTCGCGTGTTTCTACTTCAAGAGAATATTATTATTAACTACATATATATATTTAAAGGTTAATTATATTGACACTATTTCTTTTATTACTCCCACTAATTTTTCAAATATACTAAAATTGTCAAAATTAAAATGACAAAGATAATCATTTCAGTCTTAACAATTATAAATGTTTCTCCCCTAATATATTCTTCCCCTACGTGCACTAAAAAAACCCTAATCAATCAATTTAAATTTATATAATAAAAAGATATAAGAATCGAAAATAAAAACTTCATTTATTTTGTACAGAAATAAATTATCACAAGCTACTACCGTAATTAATAAGTCAATTTTTCTACAACGTTTTAAGTCATTTTATTTATAGAGAGATCGGAAGTCATAAACTATGAAATCATATTTATGGAAGAAATAAAGAATCAATGTAAAATATATTATTAGATAAGTTAAATAATATTAAATAAGTTAGATGATATAAATGTAAAATATAATAAAGCATTAATCGAGTACATGAATGGGTAACTATTAATATATTATTAGTAAAATATTAATTTAATGTGTCAAATATTAAATCAAAAATGTATTTACTGCTTTTGTTATGCAAATCTAATGGCACGTATTGAACTAATATTTTATTGTTCATTATTATTGAATTTTTTTTTAAAATTAGTCTTCCTATGTAATCCATGGGTAAGATGCTAGACTAATAGTTCCTATAGTTGATTATGATTCGATCATTTGATTACTAATTATTATAATTTTATATAAGTTGGACCTGTGAACTTAAATGACGTGTTTGGAAGGGACCCAAAATTATAGACTCAGCTATACAATTAAATTTATACTCAATACTCAGACATTTCACTAAAATATCAAGTGGTGATTTGTGATTCGCATATCAATTTGTAATTCTAGAAAATGTAACTGGTATATTGTATTTTATTTATGACATGATGTTTAGAAAACAAACTTACATGTCAATTTTGATACGACTGTACACTATAGCTCTAACGATTGTCATTATAAAATCATGTTACTTTTTTAAGGATTATATTTATTATTTGCTAGGCTTAAGTAACAATGTGATATTATCGATACTTGCACAAAATAAAATGAAATATCACCCAGTTAAAAAGGGTATGTCTAAGGTACTTTCTTATATGGATATGAAAATTTTTATTTGAATGAGTATTCAGTTAATACGTGTATGTACATGCCTGAGACATATTATTAGACTATTAACTAATAATATTAAATAAGTTAAATCATTTAAAAGTACAATGTAATAAAACATTAATCGAGTACATAAAAATGTAACTATTAATAAGTTATTAATAAAATATTAATTTAACGCGTCAAATACTAAGTCAAAATTGTATATTTACTGATTTTGTTATGAAAATCCGATCAGTACGTATCTGTGTAACGCATGCGTGAGACTTCTTTCATTTCACCATTGATAATGACATTGGTGTTATATGATATTTTCTGATATTTTGATATCTTGGTATCCCGTCTTTTAAAAGAATTCGTTTGCTGTATTTAGTGATAGTTATACTGTATTTTTACTTTCAGCTTTTCATCTAAGGTAGACACGGGTACAATATAAAATATGATATTATTTTCTTTTACAATACTACAATACAATTATGCATAAATACATATATGAATAAAATGAGTTATGCCATGTAAATAATTTTTGAGTTTTTCTGTATGAGCTCATTCTAATTATTCTTGATGACTCTCTTCGCAACTCGAATTTTACTATCTAAATTTATTGTCAATGTGAATTAAATGAATCTCTTTTATTTTATCAATTATCTGAGATATTTTTTGTTTCTATTGTCAATAAAGAAAAAAGAAACATAAATTATGACAACATTAATCATATCAAATGTCACTAAATTTTTACTTTACTTGCAAACGGATAAATGATATTTAGTTGTCAATAATTAGAAGAAGATTTTTAATTTAATAGGAATTGGATCTCTTCACTTCAATTATCAACAATTATATCATTAAAGTTATACGTAATTACACGAAGGTAACTTTCTTAACACTATATTATTACTTTATCATCATCAAATTATAGTCTCAAATAATAAGAAAATGATTACTCTAAATAACACATTTTACTGAAGAAGAAAAGTAAAAGAATAATTTTAGGGTTCACAAAGCATTTAACGTCTATTTTGACATCTAATTTTAAATAAATTTTAACCAATTGTCATGTATTGCAGAAATAGTCATGCTATTATTTAATCATATTCTAATAACAACTTTCACTGAAAGTCCTTACAAATCTGAATTCTTGAATGAGATATGATACTCTAGAATTTTTAACTATTAGTTGAAGTTAAAGATCAGTATTCCTGGCGTATTGTTACATAATTTTTATCAGTCGACTACATTGTGTAGTGACATGAGACTTATAGTCTTAAGATATGGAGATCGCATTATTTAAGCAAAAATTCTATCTGGATAGATCGGAGGTGATAAATTTTTTATTATAAGAAAGACTGATACCATTTGGCAAGACTTTCTTTTATAGTACAAATTACATTTGTAAATGTTATTGTTTTATATTCTTTTATAATATAAAATATAAACTAGTCTTGATGTATGACTCCTTCATTAGATCTCTACTCATGCATTGGACTTTTTTATTCTTATCAAACTTGACGTGTGAGTGTGAACATCATTTTATAAATAAAGTACAATATACCAATTGTATTGTATAAAATTACGAATTGATATGTGAATTACAATGTACCATGGAATATTCGTAGTAAAATGCCTAAGTTCATAATTTTGGTCTCCTTAAACTCGTCGTGCAAATTCACATGTCCAACGTATATAAAGTTGTAATAATTAGCAGCCAAATAATTAGAGATGATAATTTCACCCATCAATCTATAAACCCATAGAGGCATGCCTCTAATATGATTGAACCGTCACTCCTAATCGGGGCAAAAGAAGAGGTATAAGGGAATATTATCTAACCCGCTGTGAGTCCAGAGCGGGTGCGAGTCAAATTGGACTCACACTATAGACCTGTGACCCATTAGACTTTTTATTTTTAATACATTTATTTAGAAAAATGTCTAGAAATTATTAGAGATGGCAATTTGACTAATCGACTATTAAATCCGTGGTAGTTTTTTTTATTATATTATTTTTTCGAAAGAATTTTTATGTCGAATTGAAAGAATCATATTATTATATTAGTTAATGTTGAGAACTTTAAAATTGTAAATAAAGGTTTTGTTTTATTTTACGTTAATCAATTAATAATTCGTTGCACATAACATTAATTGAAAGGGAAAAAAATTTGTGAGTCCTTTTGTGGGTCATGGTGGTGTCCCAACCCGTCCCATGATCCGACTTGTCATGACTCGCCATATGAATTTTTAGGTTTTGGGCAGGCTTGGGTGACTTCAAGACTCATGGGGCAGGTCCAGCCCTATTTCCGTCGCTATAAATAATCATATCACAATCAACTATTGCAATTATAAGTTCAGTCTCACACCAGTGCGTTGTACAGGAAGACTTATTTTCAAAAAAGTTCAATAATAATGAATAATAAAATATTAGACAAATGCACCTTATCAGATTTGTATAGTAAAAATAATAAATATACAGTTTTAATTTAGTATTTAACTAATTAAATTAATGTTTTATTAATACTATATTAGTAGTTATATGCTTATGTACTCAATTAATACTTTACTATATTTCACTTTTAAATCATCTAACTTATTTAATATTATTAGTTAACAGTCTAATAATATGTATCGGGAATGTACATACTCGTATTCACTCGATACCCGTTCAAATAAAAATTTTCATATTCATGAGAAAGTACTCTATTGACGTATCCTCTATATGAGTAAAATTTAAAATTGATAGTTATAATTAAAATGTTAAATAGGGATATACTTGTAAAGAAATGCAAGTTAGACTTTTTAATATAAAGAGGGCCATATATGTGGGACATCCTAAAAAAGAAAATAAGATCAGATAATCGCAATGGAGGATTTTTTTGTGTAGTTCATTTTCTTCTTGTGGATTTCTTGTCCTTTATTCACAAATTTTCCCTAAAATTCATTATTATCTTCGTCAAATAAAAATATTGATCAATTAGTATAGATCTCGTACATTGCACGGAGAGATAAATTCTCAATGTTTCATATAAAAAAAATTCATTACATAAATTGCAAAAAAAATAAATATTCACAATAATAATAATTAAATCAAATGAAATAACAATATAAATTGAGTGGATATTTTGAAGGCTTCACATCTATAGAGAAAAAAGACTAAAAAATAAAATCAAATGAAATAACATGAATTCAGTCCATATTTTGAAAGCTTCACATCTTTGGAGAAAAAAGACTAAAAAAAAATTATTTATATCCTCTACAACCTAATGGTTGCAATATAAATGATATAGAAACAAAGATTAAAAAAATAGTCACAAAGGTTTTCAAGTTAGATCATAGATGCCAAAAAAATAAATTTTAGCCATATATTATTATAACAGAATTACATTATGTTTCTTTAGTTATTGGCGTGACGCAAATAAATAGATTTTTATTGCACAAAAAAGAAGAATAAATAAATTAGTTGATTTGCTCCAAGTTATTCTGAACTAAATTTTCATTTATAATATAAATTATTTTGAAATAGGTTTTTAAGTTATTCTGAAATAAATTTTAGTTTCAATATTATCAAGGACTCTATAAAGGAAATTTTGATAAATAAACAAACATAAATAATAAATAAATAAATAGATATAATATCAGACATCATGATGATGTCAGTAAAAGAGCGGGAAAATTACAATTGAGAATTTAAATTTAATTGAAAACTGTTGTATTATATATGATATGATATGATATGATGATGATATGGATAAGCTAGGATCCCTATTTTTTCATGAAGCCATTGATTTCGTGAAAATTTTAATTTGTAAATTATTGCTAAAATTATCTTTTCTCACCTTCCACACATTATTTTTTAATAAAACGTAAGCCATTTAATTACTTGAATACATGTGCACTTACACAAATTGTTTCCCTTAATTTATAAAAATATAAAAATGTTTATTTGCACAAGTTTTTTTAATTTGACGCGTTATAATAAAAATGTCTTTTGAGAAAGTATTAGTCCTACATCATTTGCACAATATCAATGCATGCAACTATTTGATAAGCAGCATTCCGTGACCCTACAATCCTGTTACATTTTCAGGAGGTGCCACATTATCTATGGAACATTCTTCAAATTCTATTAATTCACCTTACTTTGATCAATAGACACTCGGTATCTCTTACCCTCCTTTACATTAGCAAAAAAAGAACTCACACATTAATCCATGTCACGTGAACAAAACTAGTGAAGGACGTGCCACATAAGCATGTGTCTCCAGAGCAAGACTACCAAGACGATGAATGCAAGCAATGCTACCATCTTCGTAAACTACAATACCAGTATTTACAATATTTATTTCTATATTATATTGGTCAACACATTCACAGATAATATCACTAATTCCGTTGGCTTGAATTGCATTTCTTATTTATTATAGCACCTTCTGTCCCACGTGAGTATATGAATGCATGTCTGGTGGGGTGCTAGAAAATTTTCATAAATGTGTATTAACATGCACACCTCCAACCATGAGTTGAAACATCGCTTAAAAATGTGAAATTTAACATTTTCCAGTAAACTCACAGTATGAGGAGAACAACACTAACAGATGCTGAATTTAGGCAAGTAACAGAACTACAAAACTGAAACTGAAATATATTAACTGTTTCCCGATAAACACTCCCAAAATGGACAAGAGTCCTTAGGATTACAATTATCAGCAGTAAATTAGAATGGACATTGTCCATTCACCCAAAACAATAAGAGCAAAGCTAAAATATACCAGTTCTAGAAGCAGCAAAAAGGCTAATTCGTGAGAGAAATTACAAATCACAAAAATTTGACCCCTGCATCCCGTAAAGAATCAATCACTGCCTTCACCTTACCATGATATTTCTGTTCTCTCTTCAATTCAACTGAAACAGCAGGTATGTTATTGAGCAGTAGTCGCTCTCCAAGTATCTTGCCAATTTTTGCAGCAGCCGCAACATCGCGGGTATTTTCTTTTGTTTTTTCCATGCTTAACCTCAGGGCCTTCTCTTGAGTGCTTGCAGCAGAGGCCACTGTTGCAGTTGGCGCGTGGATTACTTGAGCACTCACATACTTATTTGTGAAGTGCATTTTTAGGACATAAGGTTTGAGAAACTTCGTCAATCTTTCAGGCTTCACTGGTGGAGGAATAACCATCTCTCTGTTTTACATCCAAGAGATAAATTTTATCAATCAACTGACATCATTAGCATATATATCATCATCACTCATCAGCAAGGAAAAACTAACCAGAGAAGCATTGTTTTGCAACTCATCAAGGATGGTTTAAAAACACACTATACAACGCTTAAATCTCATACAAATGCTTAAGTAATGAAATATTCAGGAGTATCAATTTGTAGGAGACAAATATATACTAAGTAACCACAAAAGGGTCTTCGGATGCGATCCTCACTTCTTGCTGAACCAAAGTCCCACTTGTTTGCTGTTAAATGGTTATTTTCTATAGGTCATACTACACTCTCTTTCAAATCAATACACAGGCTTCTCCAATTTCAGTACAGAGTAACGCCTGTAAAGATTGTGTATTATAGCTCAGACATCCGAAAAACGACTTTTCAAATTGACAGAATATTGTGAAACCCACATAAGGATAGGTAAACTAAGATAAGCTTAAACACTAAATAACAATGCAATATATAAAGAAATGAAACTGAATGAGAAAAGAAAAGAGAAAGTCATCTCCTTTACCCGTTGTCCCATCCCACACTAACCAATTCCAATCCAGCACAACACCATCACCCACCAGCTCTTGGTTCATCCTCCAAATCCACCACCAAACAGAAACTAGAAATTGCTACGAAGAAATTCCATAACGTCGAGCAATTTTTTCCAAAAATGGAGGACTCAGGATTTACTCCATGACATTGCAAATTCCAAGCAGATGACTCACTATCTCCTGGTCGTTCTCTGAACTGCCCCCCAACCCTCTTCCTCCCTCTCTCTTTTTCCTTTAAAAAAAAAAACCCCTCGTCCAAGAGAGACAATGTTCAAGAAAAAATATTTGCCAGATTAGAATGGCTACTTCTTCAGATGCTGTTTTTTCCCCATCATTAAGAACACTTCACACTATGAACTTGCAAACCAATGACTTGGGTGCAGCAGCAACAGAAAGATGGACCTATACAGCCTTTTCTTTGGGGTGGTGGGTGGGGGTGTTGCAAATAAAAATGAGAAATGGAGATTTCAAGAGTCTCATGCAATATGAAGTTGGAATTGAATAGTCCCAAATCCAGTGGTGAGTCACGTAATAACATTGTAATTTTGGGAAACTATTATGAGAATCAAACACGCACTTAGAAACGCAACGGTTGAGCCACTATTTGACTCCCTGTAAGAGGAATGAGATATCTTCATACAGTGAATTAAGCCCAAATAAACTTAAGGCCTAAACAAACCGGTAGCCACAGTAGCAGGGGCGATGCCACCTAGGGTCTAGTTGGGCAGTTGCGCTTGCCCCACTGGACTTTGGTCGTGGTTATATTTCCTGATAACCTGAGAGGCGGCCGGTTCTACAAGCAAGTGGAACAACCACAACCAAAATTGGAGAGAGGAATTGAAGAAAATTCCGGTGCATAAGGAAGATTACCATAGAGAAAGGTAAAAGGAGATCAAATTCCTAGGAAATAGAAGAAGGGAATGGAGATGAAGCTGGACGGAATGTTATAATGTATTAGCTCCTTCCCTGGAATCTTCCAGCAGAAAAATAAAGCTAGAAAAATACCTATGATGGAGAACAGAATAAGACGAATTACCTGGTAGAGATCAATGCAAAAAGACGGAATTGGTACCTTGAGGTAAGTTATACCGAGTTTCCTCTCTCCCCAAACCCTAGTTCCCTTTGCTCAATTCCAGTGAAGAAATCGGTGCGGTGACGCTGACAGGGTGAGACCTAGGGCCCAAATTCGTACCAAATGAAAATTTTCGAATCATAAACATAATAATAGAAGGAAATCTATAAATTCACAAATAAATAAAAAATATTGCTAAAGGAAACCACACTTATAGGGAGGGCAGAAAAACCCGATCTATATTAAACACAATGGACACCCGATTTATTTAAGAAAAAATTTTCCGATCCACAGATCGTGGGACAGATTGGATCGGGGTCGATACGATTCGATCCGCTCCAATATTATTTTTTTAAAAAAAAAGAGTAGTGTATGTAAAAATCAAAGTAAGAAAAATTTTGTTAATGAATGATTAGTATAAAGTATTGACTATTGAGTAATCATATGTTGTAGATTTGTATGATACTTTTATAGTCATATATATATATATATATATATTATATTTAGGGGTTTGATTTCATCATTTGAATTGCATGCAAGTTGTAAGAGATTAGGGTAGGGCTTTAAAAAAATAAAAAAAATTGGGGGACAAAAATGTGACGTGAATAAGTAACATTGTATATGTGACTTGATTTCATTGGATGATGAAAAAGCATCTTGTAATCATCATTTTATGAAATTATGCCATATAAATATGTCACTTATTTATGTCATTTTTTCATGTTTTCTTATAATTGCTCAACTAAAAAAAATAGTTTCACAGATCGGTTAACAGATCAGAAACGTAATCCATCCCGATCTGCTCTAATTCGTAAGTCGCGGATCGTGAAACAGATCATGATTCTATAATTTTGTTGTGGGACAAAATGGATCAGTGCTAATCCACTCCGATCTGCTTCATTGACATTCCCATCACACTTCAAGAGTTTTATGTATTGTGCAATTTTCTACACACGTCTTCTTCTTTTTTTTTTTTTTTGGGTGGGGCGGGCGTTGGGAGCATGGACGGACCGACTCAAGCTTGGTCCAGCCCAATTCAATTTTTATTTTTTTTAGTTAGCCTTTCATATTTTTTTAAAAAAAATAAATAAATATTTAGTTAGCCCAATGTGACAATACCAAAACTAAATTCAAGTTTTCTTGGCCCAACACATGAAACAATATTGAGAAATACAAAGCAAACAATTTTTTTAATAAAAGATAAAAATCAAACGGTTTGACTGTAGTGAAGAACTATAAAAGAAATCCTAATTTTGAGTTCAATATCGTCTGAAGTTCCACATTAGTAAGCAGCTCAACCTTCAGACAGTAAGCTTTACGTCTTCTTCTTTCTTTTCTTTTCTTTTATCTTTATCAAATAATCGAGCACTCGTGCGTCGGGCTTCTATTGACGCTCTTCCGATCTCAAGAATAAATTGCGGAATTTGCAAGAATAATGGTTGTTAAAATTATTATATATGCTTGTGGTTTGTGTATTTAGGGGAATATTATTATATTTCAGGTTTGGTTTAAGCTAATTAACAAAGGAGACTACATCAAAAAAAATTTTAAAATTTTTATATATTCTAATATTTCTAATGCAATTTCATTTTCAATAATCTATGGTATTAAAAAAAATTCCGAGGACAGCACCCCAGGGAAGGGGGTTCTGCCCCTTTCCAACCCCCAGTTGTTTTTTTCTTTAAATCCAACTCGGTCCCATGTAAAATCCTGGGTCCGTCCCTGATTGGAGGTATGCAAATATTGACATATGTTATATCTTTGACAAGAATTTTCTTTTAAAACATATATTAAGATAAAAGTAGACAAATTTATTTACTCATCATATTTTATATATGAAAAAAAATAATAGCTAAAACAAATAAATGTGACAAATTATTTCAGCATAAATGAAAGTTGCTGATAAACATGTGAGGTAAAATATTTTAAATATAATTATAACAATGACCACAATTTCAATTAAAATGTAGTGTAAATATAAAAAGATGTAGTGTGAATATAATTAGCCTAAGCTATTTCCTTGCATCTATTATTTTAAGATATACTCATTTATCGCATACAAAATTGGAGAGTTCTCCAATTCAAAGTGTTCATCAGATTGCAATTGAACCGTCACTTAGCAATTAGCAAGTAGTATGGGATGAGATATCAATAAATTTGGCATGCATATTATTTTAACTGTACTACTTCCCACAAAAATAAATTCCCCACCCCCACCCCACCCCGGCAACCCCCAAAAAACCCCGGGTGTCTCTCAAAAGATAAAATGTACATCCCCTTCATTGTTTTAAGTTATTATTACTAGTCTTAGTGGCCGTTTGCAAATTCATTTTAATGAGAAATAAAAGAGAGAATAAGTGAAATTAAATGGTGGAAATCCGTGCGACACATGTTAGTCCTATAAAATATATTAATGTAATTAATTTGACTAATTTTTATTTAAAAATAGAAATAATTTGCAAACAGAGGCTTAAGCTTTTCTAAATATAAAAAGTCATATTTTCTAAATTGCATTTTTTAAGGGAAGAAACTTAAAACGATTTTTTGGGTTCTTTTTTTTTTTTTTGGTGGGAAAAAAACTTAAAATGATTTTTTTTTTTGATAATGTTGATCCGGAAAAACTTAAAATGCATTTTTTTTTGTGTGTTTGCCTTCATTGTAAAAAACTAAAAACTCACACACATCTCTTCTAGCGCGAGATGCCAATTACCATAATTTGTTTTACAAGGTAGTTAACCCATATATGTTTTAAGGACACCGTTACATGAAAAGATAATTCTACAGATACAAGGGTAAAGTTACAATTTTTTCCTTTTATTTTTTACATAAAGACGTCAAATTGGAATTTCATGCCCTTGATGTAAACTCATCTGTACACTATCCATGTTCTAATCCAAAGGCATTACTGTAACTTTCATATATTCCCGAAAGAAGTGAAAGGGACTGAAAGAAAAACCATTACGAGAGCTAGAACAGTCTCACTGGTGACCTGTCTAGTCAGCTTGGTACCTTCTGAAAGCATGCATATCATACAATGGAGGAATTTCACAAACAAGACAAACAGCCAATAAATATTTGACAAGTGTTTCCCCTTTTGGACCTGGAAAAATAATTCGTATACACAAGACCTTGCGATGCTGCGTAGACCTAGCAATGCTACTTTAGACCTCTCGCTACAAAACATATGACCATATAAATCCCAAAGCAAAGGTACAGGAGGAAAGCTGGGGGTCCATCACACGAGCCTGTGGCTGCAAGCCACGGATTGTTTGTTTTCATGTCTGGATCGCTTGGCACATGCCAAACCATTATAGATCGTTTCTCAGAACACATATAATTGAAGTTTCAGTCATAGCAATCAAAGTTTTCATCAAAACAGAATAAGATATCTATGACCGATTTTGAGATGGCATTGCTCTCTCTGATCCATGCCTAGGGCGATAGCTGCTGGGTCTGATGCTGGAGTCAGTTCCACCAGGTGCTGGATGGTATGGCCCCCAAATATCTCTTTCGATCTGGCTCAGAGGGAAGGAAAGTAAATGTTCATGTTCCCAGGTATGAGAACGGTGAGGAAGAAGATTTTCTGCTTCTTGATAGGTTCGTCCAGATGAAGCTGACGAGAAGTATAAGTTACCAGATAGATCTGATGATGAAGCCAAAGGTGCAACTTGAGCTGAGCCCCTATGGCTGTTGTTATATCTTCGTGCTGATGGTACTAGGGGTGTGCGTGCTGGATTACTACCGGCTTGCTGAAAATAAGACTGAAGAGCCTGGACGCGGTCATGTGGCCGAGCAATGCTCCCAGGATGAGGAGGAACCATTGAAGAGGTAACAGAGCTGGGCAATCTATTGGCGGAACTGTCAGTATACCAATCAACAATATATTTTTTTAGAATTCCTGAATAATACCAAAAATTATTGTCTAACTGTACCCTTTCCTGTTAGCAGCATATTTCGGCTTTAATATTTACTTGCACATTATTAACCCACAACTTTCTATAATACCACTACGAGGGTGCATGGGCATGGCTAAGCTTAAAAAGTCAACTTATGTGTGAACAGGGAAGTTCTAATGTAATTCACTAAGTAGAACTTAACAAACTTTAAATTAAGGTAAAAGTTGCTTTCAAAAAGTAACATTTCGTACTTCTAAGAATGAGGAAAATGTCCAGACATAATCTATATATATATATTAAAGGAGTAAGGTGGTGGATATTTTTTTTCCACCCTTTTGTCTGGCTTCTTAAGATATTTAGTGATGTCACCATCTATTATACCATTTATTTCTTTATTTGCAGCATAATTACCTTATCTGTGATTTTTACCATCAATTCAATTTCAATTTTAACAATTTGATTGAGGTTAGTGTTTTTTTAATTGGGCATCGTTATTTTAGTGCTGTCACTTAATGCAAAACCTTACTCGACTTAATTACATGATGCTTTGTAATTGATAATTTCACTTGGATTGGATTTTTTATTTTTCCTGGGTACACACTTAGACTTAATTTGAAGCTTCGAAAGTATTTGTTTTGTTTCAAAAAAAAAAAAATTGCACATATTAATATTTATGATTCGAATTACTGTTTCTTGAGTTACATTTCTTTGATTATGCTAAAGAGAGAAGAAAAAACCATCACTACACGACTCCAAACCAATATATTTCTAAAAATCTGTGTCAGTTAACCATAATTGTAATTTCAACTTTTAATGATTTTTGAAGAAATTTTTATATGGCTATTACAGTGCAACAAATCAAATTGATTTTTTTTTTTAAATTATAGTACTCCAATTTGCTGATTATGTAATTAAATTGGAATTTTTTGATAATTTCCCATGAAACAAAAAATTCAGTTTGTTGTTTTAAATATGGCTTTACTATATTTGGGGTTGGATTTTTTGTTTGAGCGATGGACCACAGGTTGATACGATTGTGCTGTAATAGTTGTACAATAATTTCTATTAAACATTTTACTTTTACTGAATCACCTCAATTAATTTATACTTATGTAGAATTAACTGGTAGAAAAAATGTTACCGAGAAATAAATCCAAATATGGCAAAACGGTTATAAAAACTTATGTCTCGTAATGCTAATATATGATTCAATTAGCTGTATTAATAATTTATTAAATTTTTGTATAAACTAAAATGAATTTTGTTATTATTACTTCTACAATCCCCGTGCGTAGCACGGGTGAGAATTCTAGTTCATATTAAAATACTCCCTCCATCCCACAAGGATATTTCCCCATTCCTTTTTTGTCCATCCCAAATTAAATTCCACTTTCCATGGTTCCTTTTTTAATTTTCTAATATACCTTTATTTATTGTGCATGATAATCAACAACAAAGAACAACTAAGGTGAAATATCAAATAAATAAAAGAGTATATTAGTAAATGTGTTCTTAAATTATACTTTCCAACCGCACTAATTAGCTTTTCTTAATCTATGTGAAAAACGAAAGGGGAATATCTTTGCGGGACGGAGGGAGTACACGACGCTCTTCCGATCTCTTTTTCTGGCCTTACACTAGCCAAACGTGAACTTGAAAAAAATTGAACTCCTTGAAAAGGGCTGGGTGATTGCAATTCGCAATAGTGGAAACTTAGACATATGTGTTATCCGCAATATTCTAAAATAAGACACAATTAATTATCATGCTCAGAAATGTAGGCTTCAAGAAGTGCAGGGTATATAAGTACTGACCTTATGACCAACAAGGAATGGATGCATAAAAGAGCCTGGTCTTGGGATGTCAGAACCGGGCCTTATTGTTCTCTGAGCCACAGATGGAACTGGAAGTTGATCTGCACCACTAATGTGGCCACCTGTACCAAAAGAAGAGGAGTGGTTCTCCCAATTTTGAAAATGTACGTCCATAGCAGGAAAAGCATAAGAACCACGGATATCATTTTGTGTTGATGGGCCACTCCAATGATTATTAAAATTAGATACATCTGATACACTACCACTGGAGGTCGACGGAGGATGAACTGGTCCAATGTAAGCAATATAGGGGCATGGATGAGCGGCAGATGATACAGGGGTAGGTTCAGCAAATATTGCATGTTGTCCAAGATGATCCTGATCTGTGAAACATAAAAGAACTCTGATTAGCATTTAAATTTGATGTAAACCTAAGAGCTTGTTTGATTCTTATTATTCTCCCAACTAATAATTTTATCTACCAATAATTTGACATTTGATTTGACAACTGCTCAATTACAACTACATATTTCAAACCTTTTTAAATTTCCAATACACATTCTACCTCTCTCCTCATTATAATTTCCCCACATTTGGACAAATAATGAGAATCAAACAAGCTCTAAATATTTTGAACAGAGGTAAAAATCTTACATGCAGTTGACGAAAATTCTCCTTCACTGTGTCATAAGGGTAAAACAAGAAACAAAAATGAAGAATTGTCAGTTGAGTAGCTGGTAGTTATACAGAAGGAAAACTAGGAGCAAAAGTAAGAAAACAACAACCGAGAAAAGTTGAAACGAGCACCCCAACATTCTAGCCAACTGCACTGCTTCTTTTTTAAGGTAATTATCTTACATAAACCATATTCTGCCATATTCTAAGCAGCTGAAAAATTTCTTTCCTGATGAACCAGTAATAACCAATGGGAATTGCAATACACAATAAATTAGATTTTTCCTTGTTAAAACTATGAGGAGATATTTCTGCCTCATTCCAATCAGTTCTATAACATGTTTGCACAACATGGTATATTCTTCAGAGAAATATGGCAAACTGACACAAGCATTAAGCTTGACTTGTTTAAAGTTTAAGCTGGCTTTATAAAGTACAGAGCTTACTATATCAGGTCAAATGTGGCATCAAACATATAACAGACAGCACTAACTCAAAAATCAAGAACAGGTTTTACTATACAAGCCACTGATTAAACTTTTCAAGAGAAAGATTAATAAAGAGTTTAGCTGTTTGAAGTCATCCAATGATTAGATGATTCAAAAACCAAAAAAATCTGTGAAAACCTTAAAAGGTCATATTCACTACAGACTAATCAGCAGAAAACCTCAAGACAAATTAGAATATCACTTAGATGTCATACATTTTACTCGAGTGTTTGATTCGCATTATTTTGGCCCATAGTAACCAGCAAATTACGATGAGATGAAATAACTGAAGGAGATCTGGTTGATCCGATGAGATATGTGGTTGTAATTGAGTAGAAGTCAAATCAAGTGGTTAGGTGAAATGACGATAGAAAAGAAAAATGAGAATATAACACACCAAAATTGAGTAAAAGAGTCTATCTAGAATCAAGACATGTCTATTTTTTAAAAATAAGATCACATAGCAGGCCCCAGGCTAATCAAACAATATTGACCACTTCATGAACCTTAAGGAGAATACATGTCCCATATGACTTACCAGTCGTGAAATAATAGCAGATAGGAGACTATAAAGCTCCTTTGAGACGTAAGTTTCTGAAAAGTGATTTTCATGGAGTGTATGATTATAAAGTAGGACGAAATTATGAGTCCCATGTGAAGATTTTTTTTAGTGAGAGAACGTGTGATAAAAACATGAGTTTTAAGGAAAATTATTTTGGAAAAGAGCTTTTTCAAACAAGCTTCTGTTGGTTCTTTTGTTTAGCAGGTACCAGATTAACAAAATTAGAAACATAACAAGAAAGATAACTAGCCCAATGCTTCTATAGAATGCGTTCTTGGCCAGTTCTCTCCTTCCAAGAAACCCAATGGGGGTACTTCCATGAAAACGATACAGCAATTTCAAATACATCAACTACCTGTGTTGAATGTTGATGTAAATGTAAGGCAAAGATAATTGCAAAAAGTTAATTAGCATGCATGAAGATTTGTCGGCAGGCAGTAAGAACTAAGAACAAAGTACTACAAGCAGAGAAAACAACAGTAACATTATCCCTAATAACTAACAATGGTAGAGAAACTTTCAATATTGTCTTCTGGGCACAAGATGGTGAAAATGAAAATATTAAGAATCAGGAATTCAAGGATACAAAAGGGATCATTTACATCCAAACAGCAGACAGGAACTTAGGACAACAAACTGAACTTATATTCAAGTACAAAAATGCACCCATAAGCTATAATGATGCTTACTCAAAAGACGAAGGGAACCTTGTCAATCCACTGACTGGACACCAATGAACTCCAAATGACTGAAAACCATTCACCAAGTTTCAAAATCAAAATTAGTCAGTAAACTCTGACCAGCCCCAAATTTTAGACTTTGCAATATGTAAAAGCTGCAATATAAGAACTTCAAATAAGAAAAATAATTTGTCTATATGCAATTGTAAACTCATACCCATTCTTCAGAGGCCAAGAGGAGTAACGTGTAGATATATACATGCATATATGCTCAAAGCCAGTAATCAAATTTGGTAATAATCCCTATGGAAGGAACATACACGTGAAATCACCATTTATTTGTGGTTGAAATAGCAGTAATAATGCAATAATCTGCCCAAATTGACTTCACTGAGGCTTCGATTTTTGTACAGCAGACACAAGACTGACCGTGCATGATTACAATACATGTAACCAAGCATAGACCATCCTAGTGACTCACCACCACTCTCGATCAGAAAGCTATGACCAGACCAGTACAAATTAAGTTGATGCTTCACTCAACAGCATCGCCCGGAACCATAGCCAACAAAGATAGTTGATAAAAATATGCCCATACCAACTTCGCAACTAAAAATCTACCATATATAATACTCCTTTTTTTTTTTTTAAAAGAAACTAGTAAAAGCGCATTCACTATATAGTTTCAACTGGTTACAACCTAAGCACCCATCACTTTGGAATACATACAATCAACCCAAACAGAATGAATACCACTAACTTGTCACCAGAACCAACTTCTGCATAATCACAATTTGTTTCTGAAGCAACCACCATTACAGTTCCTTGTCCACTTAGTTTAGTTAGAAAATTGGGTCAACAAGTATAAGATACTTGTTGCAAGAGACTTGCATGACTGGGAAAGTCAAGATACTAAGATAAATCTATGGTTGTCATTTATGGTGCATGTAATTGGATTTACTCAAACTTACAGCTATATCACGTAGAAAATTGGCTTTATCCAATCATTGATGGTTTCAGTAGTTAAATAATCAGCCGTATCCAGTTATCTATAGTTTCATTATGCATGTTTGACGCACATTTTACATTGATTTTATGGGTTGATGTTCACTTTTATGGTTATCAATGCAAGAACACTTATTAAGATCCCAATACAAAAGTTAAATTTGTCAATGGTAAATTTCAGGGATGCATAATAAATTAATATCATAGATGATAAGGAAAAAAAAATGTTTTAACATTATTCACAATATGAAGATAACTATTAGAAAAGGTTGCAGCAAATTCACAAGAACAGAGGACAAGGAAACAAACAAGATGAAGAGATTTATTATGATTACCATTTCAGAGTAGCTTAAATCATATAGATCCTCATCATGGGTCCAATCATCCATGCTAAACTCAGGCAGTGGGCGGCTTCCATTTGCATAAAGCCATTGACCTTTCTCAACTTTTCGACAGTTGGGACACTGCATGGCCCCCTTGACATTAAATGCTGAACCAATGCAATCTGCGTGGATTGTGACACACATAAGGAGAAAGCCAAAGAACAGCCACCTTAACAACTGAAGGAGAAATAACAATGATAAAAGAAAAAAACCAATCTCTTGCAACATTAACAAGAATTGCAAAAATGGAGAAACATTTAATGCTGTCCATGCTTGAACTTCAGAACCCTTCTTTAAGATAACTTTGTGTCCTATAATGCATGCTGGCCGACTATATGCAATTTTTTCTTTTTTTTTTAATTTTCTGAAAGCCAATAACCGAAACAAGAGAAAATGAAAATGCAAGATGTACTTAGCGAAAACATACACTAAACAAACAAATTTAGCATTATCTTCAAGATAGAGTCTGCCTATCTGAAATCAAAATTGCTTTAGTTCTAGGATAGAAGGTGCAACTTTCCAATATCAAATTCGGCCAATGATCATTATCTTACAGCACACAGTAAATCATTTATCTAATCAAATAGCATTCGTCTATAACCATCATCAACATTTATCTCCTGACCTTCAAGACAAAAACTAAGCAAAAATACAAATCCAAAACTTTAAACACAAAGCATATGCCCGGGCTTTCTAGATGAATTATGACACCCATTAACAATTTACAATAGCTCAAAAAAATTAATAATAGTAAATAAACAAAAAGAGTTGCTAGCACATAAGCCATCCGGCATAAAAATTCAATCAGATCTCAATAATAATTTCAAAATGACATGAAAAATTAAAACTCACCAAGGTGAAATTGATGGCTACATTGAAGCTTGGCCCAAGATCTATCCCCATTATCTGTCACCGCTTCTAAGCATATGGAGCACGACACGGCCGTTGACGCTGCCTTGCATCCTTCACCTCCTTCGTCACCATCGTCTATAAGATCCGCATGACCCAACCCCATAATTTAATCTCCAAATTCCAAAACCTCAAATCAACAGCCTCAATTTTAATCCAAACCAAGTAATTTAAACTCAAATTTTCAGCAGCAGAGCTTGAATTAACTAAACGATGTTTCCAATTTTTTGATAAAATTGATCGAGTTTGCAGTAGTTGAAATTGAAAATGTGTGAAAAACTATGAACCACTTTCTTTCAATTTTCCTAATTTTTCTCACCTCACGGACTCGTCTTGTACGATTGGTAGCTCTCTTATTTTGTTCCAAATCAGTCACTAAACTTTTCTAATGTTTTCAATTTGATCACTTCACCAATTAAATTACATAAAACTGTATGTGCAAGTGGTTAGATTTAGAGTTATTAGCAAGCATCAATAAAAACATAAAATCTTAATTCGATTATATTTAAAGGTCAATTATGCTAAATGCAAATTCTGTTAAATATTAATTCAATATTCATACAAATCATAATAGCTATACATATGGAATGATAAAAACCTAGAAAATCATTTTCTTCTAAATTAATTTCATGTTGATTTGTTATATGCAAAATCGTACGCGTACGACATCAAGAGAACATTAATACTATTGCTATGCAAAACCTTTAGGACGTAAACATCAAATAACAACACCCAATATTCCCTTTTTCCACAAAACCATTTCATGTTTTGGTCTAGTAAGCAATTGGAACGTGATCTCAATAATAAGTGTGAAAATCAGTTAAAAAAATGAATTTCATATTTCATACTTTTAACTTGAAAAAGCTTTGCATGCTATGGAATCAATGTCTCTAAAGTTTACAGTAACTTAAAGACAGACACATAAAATTTTTGTAATAATAATCTTATTAAAAGCGCAATAATTTTATAGCACTTTTAGCAAGTATTGTTACAGTAACTTTCATCTCATGTGGCTAAATGGAAAGAGTACGGCTAATTAAGAAACTTAGTGCTAATTGTCTATAACAAAATAAACGTCAAGTACCAAAGTAAAATTTGGGTATCACTTGCAAGGGCCAAAAGCATAATTAAAATGTAAGGACGTGTTGACTGAAGTAAAAATTGGCGATAAGTATTAAAGAATATATATATATATATATATTTATAAATACGGACCACTGTGATTTAATCGGTCGTTCACGTATGATTAGTGATACGTGTGATGTTTAAGTGTTTGTAAGTTACCATTTTTTGAATGCATTTTTAGAACAAGTTAGACTATTTGACTTTCAAGACTGGACTTCGTCTTTGACCGCCAAAAAAAAAAAAAAAAACTGCACTTCTTCTGCAAACGTGAATTTTAAGCTTGCACATTATTTATCATATAAAATAAAACCGAAGTTTGTTAAAAAATGCGTTCTATATTTTAAAAAGCGAAAGTAAGTGTATAGAATTGAGACATGTGTTTTTGTATTGTACTGCATGATATATGTATATATACACACGAGTTATACGTGTGTTGCACGTCTTATGTAGAAGGTAAAATAAATAGTCATGTATTTGAAGTAGTAATAATATTATAACGAATATCGTTGAGAATAGTAAACAAATCCTATTAAAAAATAATAAATGATACCAGCTATATGAAAACCAACTTTTCTCAGAATAGTATATTGATATCTCTCATACTTGTTAAGTGGGTGATGATACATCAAATACACTAAAGAAGAAAGTTAATTTTTTAAAATTACATTCCATTACGTGCTTTTAAATTCCATTATTATTATGTTAATATAAATATTTTAGCATTAATTTGAATTGTAACATGTGCTCTTCCGATCTAAAATGAATCTGTAAAGTAATTTAATTTTTGTAGTCGTATATATAGACGATTTATTAGTTAAGTTCAAATCATTTTTTATAAAATATTAAATTCATAGGTTATGTGAAAGTTAAAAAAGAATTTGAAAGGTGAAAAGTTAAACATTTATTATATTATTATTATTATTTGACGGGAAAAGTTAAAACATTTATAAATCATTTAAAATTATCACTAATGAATAATTTTATTTTACCTATACGCATATATATTATTATACATGTGTGTATATGTATCAAGCATCTAAGCTATAAGCACCCTACACTTGCAGCTTAGATGTGTGTCATGTGTTACACGCACGCATACATATGTATGCATGGGTAAAATAAAATTCTTATATCACTAGTAGTTAATAATGAAAATAAAACTGATTAAACGTTAAATAGAGATATTATTGTAAATTAGGGTAATAAAATGGGGCCGAAGTGGGAAATCAAAAGTTTCCACTCATTCCTCTTTATATATATATATATATATATATATATATGAATTAAAATGTCGGCCATATTAGGCTGTTCATGAAGATGGAACCAATATATTTAATAGATTGACGAAAAAATAAAATTCATTCGAAATTTTGAGAATTTCACTTTTTTTTTCAATTCATTTATTTTTATGTTTCCTACTGGGAATGCAACTTGTATTAGTTCTCTTTTATATATATATATATATATATATGTTGGAATCTTATAGGTGTGTTTTTTTTTTTTTTTGAAAGGGAAGATTTCTTCATTCTCAATCGTCGAAAATAAATTTATGTAAAAAAATGTATCAGCTATTCATCACCTGTAGAAGAACATTATCAAACATGAAAAAATCTGTTCTTTTAGGATAGGTGGAAAAAGTTTTAACGTCGCAGAGCTTACCACGTGGTAAGAACTCGAAGTAAGGCATACTAGTATTTCCTACACACAAAAAATGTACTGTATAACACGTAGAATACACCAATTTTCGGTGCTCTAATGAATTATGATTTAAACGAGTTCATCCTTTCCTGGATAGCTCAGAAATGAACACATGTAACATAAATGTTCCGTAGATGAAATCAAGTGGACTAAAAGTAGTCTGCCAGCCTTGTGAAACTTAAGAAAACTCCGTTTTCCATTTTCTTCTTGCCGGAAAAGGCACGGAGTGGTGGGGTCGACAAAAAGAGAGTTGCAAAACTGAAATGACTGGGAGATCAGAAAGCAGGGCATTTGCAGTTAGTTTGAAGCTCTTGTTCATAGTTAATTCTTGGTCTTCTTTGAATCTGTAGCCTGTAGGCCAGGTAAAATCCTATGTATGGTAGTTCAAGCTGGCTTTCTTTTTTGCTTGAACTTGGATAATACCTTCATTAAAGTCTTCATGGTTTACCTGGAAAGACCATGCAAATTCATAAATCATAAATGAATATCTAAACACAACTTCATTCACATCACCATGAAGCTACACTAGATGAGTAGGAACATAACTGTGATATAAATGACTCCATAAAATGATGATCTATAGTCAATTTCTTAAGTATGAACAAGAGAGCACTCGAGCACACACACACACGCAGAGACCTCAGTGGCATCTCGTCGGAGTGCCAGCATGCCTGCTTCAATGCAAACAGCTTTCAGTTGTGCCCCATTGAAGTCATCTGTTGAACGAGCAAGCTCCTCAAAGTTGACATCACGATGAACGTTCATCTTCCTGGAATGGATCTGTCGAAAGATACAACAGCAGGCAATGAAATGAAAGCCAATAACAATAAGAAACAGTTATCTTAACCTTGATTAAAATTATAACTATAAATGATCACAAACTCATACAGAAGCCTTGAAGGTATTATACTAAAGGAAAAAGAGAGAATGAATTGGAACCCTCATCTATACTCCCTAGTAAACTACCTGCAAGATTCTCATTCGTGCCTCATCTGTAAGATGGGGGAGCTCAATTTTACAATCCAATCGACCAGATATCATTAAAGCAGGGTCTAAGATATCAACTCGATTTGTTGCTGCTATGACCTGAACATGATTAGGAAATCCATTCATATAACCACAAAACTCATGTTGAATTTTGACACATCCTGTAAAGTTCGAGAATATAGCCTGAAGGAAATCCATCATACTCGTCTAAACTAAATTATTCAAATGGATTCTACGGACAAACCTTTATCTGATCACCACTGCTAAAACCATCCAGTTGATTGAGCAGCTCTAGCATAGTCCTCTGCACCTCTCTGTCCCCACTGGCTTCGCTGTATACAAATAATCATTGTCTAGTTATAAACATGCCACATGCTACACAACCATCCAAAACATAAAGTCAGATGATTTCCAGAATATTGAAAGTGAACTTTTAATTCTCCACATACCTGTCAAAACGTTTTGCACCAATAGCATCAATCTCATCAATAAATATAATGCAGGGAGATTTTTCTTTTGCAAGTTGGAAAGCATCGCGAACTATTTTTGCTCCATATCCAATGATCAACTAAATCCATGATAAGTTAATTGCACGTAGAGAAAACAACAATATTATGTCACAATTCCAACTATTATCCACGTACTTGTTAAGTAAAGAATGAGAAGGGGATTTCAACATATAATTTCTATTTCATCTTCACGTACTTGTTAAGTAAAGAATGAGAAGGGGATTTCAATATATAATTTCTATTTCATCTTCACAAGAAACTATGACCACAAAGTCAACTCGTCGGCATAATGAGCTTGTATGACGACATTTAGAATTGCATTAATCATGAAGTTTTCTCAAGCCTATGGACATTTGCCTACAACAAAATCCATATAGAAATCGTGCTTCGAACAAGTGCTACAGTGGTTAGGTTCTCACGTTCTAGGCAAGAGGTCCTGAGTTCGAATCACACGTGACCCTCCCCTATATTCCCTTGTATTTAAAAAAAAAAAAAAGGCCATACAGAAATCCCCACAATTCATAGTTGATTGCATTTATTCATACATCCATCGTAAGTAAAAGTCATAGTAAAATATTCTAATATATCTTCATGAAAGATAACAGAAGCTTTGCAACTCAGGTTACTAAATGGAACAAGTGCCTGAGGCACGACTGTCCATCAGGGAAAGTGATGAAGAACCTTCCAAATGCAATACCTGCACAAGGTGGGGACCTGCCAGCTTAAGAAAAGTAGCATTTGTTTGGACAGCACATGAACGGGCCATTAGAGTTTTCCCAGTTCCAGGTGGTCCATACAAAAAGACGCCTTTCAGTGGACGAATGCCTAACTTCTGAAAACGTTCTTTTGTGCGTCATAGGCAACATGATTGCCTCAACTAGTTCTTGAATATGTCTTGTCAAGAAGAAAGATCCAGAATGACAGAAAGAGGATGACAAAAGCATTTTGATATCAAACGGACTCAAAAGGTCACTAGCCTGTTTCTCTAAGCCTCCAATGTCAGTATAGTCTTCAGTTGGTTTCTCGTCGACCTTCATAGCCTTAACTTGAGAATCATACTCAAAAGGCAACTTTTCCAAGATCAAGCAACTGTGTCTATTTACTCCAACCAAATCGCCAGGCTTCAACTTATCAGGGTCAACAAGACCGACTACAGGCAGGAACATGGTCTGCGGCCATGAAAGAAAATATAACAATACAGTTAATAGTTTTACATGAGAGACAAGATTCATAGAACTCATTAGAGCAAAGTATAAGTAGAATATATTCCCATGCGCGGAACGAATGTGAATTGGTCCCCCCCCTTCTAAATTCTAGAGGCTACTATTTTACATATCGTAAGAGAAAACATTGATCAACCAACAATATCAATTACATGCCAAAAACCCACTGGAGGCCCATAGCATAGTTTCTTAAAATTAATAAAATCACAATCATAAAAAAAAAAGAAAAAAAAAAGTGTTTTCATAACATGATATTCACAAAATGTACTCAGAAACCAACAAAGGGAATCATTACGGGAGGGTAGAGAAGCTGAAAAAGAGTGATAATGAGAAGCGACTGTCACCCGACAAGTAGAGGTTTTAAGCACAACACACTTCCCCTTCCTTTGTATGTCAAGATCAATATTTGCATCATCTTGTCCATTGTCATCCTTGGGGTTCATTTCCAATATCTGGAAATTTCACAAATAAACATGTTCACGACACTAAATGAGCAATTTTGGAATCAGTGGTAACTTAAAGCACAGCAAACTGAAGTTACTAATAAAACTTGTCCTGGGAATGAGATTGTATATAAATTGGACTTCCATGGACGGCACAGAACTAACATATGTTAAGACTAAATGAATATCTCTGAAGAAAAGTTATGGAGAGTATTGTGGTATAATGTGAGAATTATGTGTGCAATTTTAAATTCAACTTCCATAGCAAACTCTCCAGCTGCACATTTCTACTCTTTCTGTAATTTATATAAAAAAAAATAGGAAATAACATAGGCTAAAGCAAATTCCTCATATTGCTGGCAGTTTGGAGCTCCCACCATTGAAACTAGAAATCACTTTCCTCTATAGGCTCCATAGAATAAAATCTGGTTCCAAATATTGACTTTGTTGAAGTTTCTGTTTTCTTATTACCCAATGATTAATTTTAAGCCGGAAGCATTGGGAATTCACCAAAATCCAAACAGCTTGGTTGAGAAACAGAAAGGAAGGTCACTGCAATTTCAACTCAATAATCCAATATCTTCAACTAAGTCTCAGTAGAACAATCCATGACCTTTTCCATTGACTGCTGATTCTTTGGCATGGCATACAATGTGCACCGGTAAGAAGCATGATAAGGTCACCCTGAAGCAAGTAAATAGGTTTTATTCAACGTAATAAATCCCTTGTTCTCAGCTACAACTTTTTCTTTTTCTTTTTAACATTGGAGCATAGCAAATCTCAAGACATGAGAACTGTGTGCCCTTCATGGCTATACCATTTGGAACCATTAGCAATATCATACATCTGGATCCCAAGAATATACAAGAAAATTAAGTCCTGCCATCTCCACTCCTGGTAATGAAGATTGTTCTAGAATAATGTTCTTTCGTTTTCTTTAAATGCTAGGGAAGTCCCCCATGATCTCCTCAAAACTTCTTCAGAAGACCTTTTTCTGCTTCTGTTCCATTCAATTCAAAGGCTCTAAGAGAGTTCTATGACGAACACTCAGAATAGCATCACGATTCACAAGCCAAAGGCAAGCCCTATCTACACATGGATTGAAAGTTGCTACAGAAACGATCCACCCGGACAAGAAAAATCCCCTTCGCCATTACAACCCTTGAAAAAGCCACCAGCAAGTGCACAAATTGACTCCTGTAAAATAGAACTTTATCTACAACCACATAAACATTGCAGCCACCTGAAGAATCAGAAGCTCTCCTCCCTCCTCCTATGATATTATACAATCCTCTTAATTTCAAATTACGTTCAAAAACAGAGAAATGTCCTATAAGTAGCCAAATCTAGCTAAATTCATACTCTAGAATTCTCATTTCCCAAATCAAAACAAGCAAAAGGAAAACACAGCTTAAACACACCTCCATGATGTATGCAACCAGATAAGGAAGACGCTTGTTGAGCTTAATTTTCTCCCGATTTCCCTGTATCTTTCTTTTAATCACAACAAACTCAAAATGCTGCAACTCTCTCTATGAAACAAAAAAAAATTAAAAAATGAAGATTATTATTGCAATTAAACATAACTAACCTACATCAACATCATAAAATCAAACTCCTATTCATGTACCAAAATCGTGCTCCTGTAACTTCAGTTTAATAAATAAAAAAATAAATAAAAAGAAATTAAAAAAAAGGGAAGAAACACCTCGAGGATTCTGATATCATTATCCAGAAGGCGGGAGGCCCGGATGATATCATTGGTGGACACGGAAGAGAGCTGATCGTCCTCAGAGTTATCTTCTACCATCGCCATTTCCGGTAAATAAATTGACTCTCAGTTTGCGTTTCCCGGGTACGTTAGTGCGTGCCTAATTGTTTATAACTGAGTTTAGAGGGTTAATTTGCTCGCGCCAGTCCCCAACCCCAACTTTCTGAAGTCAGTTGCAAAATCTTATGTCTTTATCGGCGACATCCTCACCCTTTGAAAGAAGTTGCAAAACCGTACCCATACTTCTGATATTAACCTCAACTTTTGAGATCAGTTGCAAAATTATCCCCAACCTTCTATTTTCCACATATTCAGGGTCCGTTGCAATTCCCTGAAAAATTTGGTACATTTGTTTACCCTTATAATTCAAATGTTAAAAGTCGAATCTTTTTAGGAGTGTTCTAGCGCAATAAATTGGCGAGATATTATGACACCGACGCGTACACCACGTGAAAGAAATCACAAATGGTTTCTAAAATGGTTGGCACCAGATATCTAAAATTTAGCGAACTTGAGGGAATCTAACTGTGAGAATTGATTATTGAACACTTGATGGATACCAATGTAAGTTCATCCCAGTTCAGGCAAGTATCCATTATAACAGAAAATTAACTAACAGGAGAAAGGAGAATTAACAGCAATAAAAGAGCAGATCTAATAATATATCAGGGAAAAAAGTCTTTCCAACAATCTTCTGAGAGTATAAATACTATATCGTCGCCGCCATGCTAATAACGCTGCAAGAAACCTCAATGTGCGGCAACAGCTCCTCCAGTCGCAACAGCAGGCTCAGTTGCATCAAGACTGAACACTTTAGCAATCCTCTGGGTGGGGACGAGAGGAAGATACGATGCAACGTTGTAACCTTTCTCGGCTGAAAGTTGAACAGTCTGGTTGTACTTCTCAGTATAATAACTGGCCGTTGGGACAACTGCTTGAGCCACTTGTGGGAAGAGCGGGAGCTGATTCAGAAAGCGCCAAGCAGAGACGGCATAATGTTCGGCTACTGGTTCATACTTGGTGTAAAGATCCTTGGCTGCAGGTTCGTATTTGTTGTACACAGTTTTTGCAAGCCCTGAGGCTGTTTCAACAACACCAGCAGTTTTAACGTCTGACACGACTGAGCGAGCTGCTGCAGGAGCCTTCTGAGCTGTGGAGAATGCTCTGCTCGATACCTGCTTCAGAAGTGAGGGAACCCGACTCTGAACCTTAACCACCGATTCATCAACCTGATCAAAAGAAACCCCCAGTTCAAATGAATCATTCATGAATGTGATTATATGATGTTCATATCATCTAAAATGTTTGCATATAATTCCAAATTTGCAATGCGTTAATCCTACAACCTGCTGCAGAGTGTCAACTATCAAAGAAAAATAAAACACACTCACAGAAACTATCCACGTTAAATCTCTAACCATACGCAAATAGTTTTGTTTTCAAATCCAGATCCATTGAAGGTGTACACAATTTTCCTACTCCAATTTACCAACTCAATAAATATAATGAAACCACGATGTCCCTTTTCCTAAAACCTCTCCTTAATTCAACCTTGATGAATTAAAAGAAAAATACATTCCGTAAATTAATGATCATTTCAAAATACTAACAATTTACATTAGTTTCCAAGATTACTAATTTATCGGGTTTTTAATGTATAGATGGACTAATTTGGGTTTAGATGCACGATTAGACCCAATTAGAAAAAACAAGAAGCTACCTTGCGGTCAACAAACTTGAGCATCTCCGAAGGAACATCATGGTATTTATCGTAGACAGGCCCCACGACAGTCTTGACGGTGCCCTCAACGGACTGAATCCTGGGCTTCAAAGGCCCGGATTTGTCCTTGGCGTAGTTGTAAACTTTGGCGGTGAAAAGCACCGCATGGAATGCAGCGATTTGAATGAATTCCAAGCGCTTAATCCTCTGTTCCTCGCTCTCAATCTATACAAACAAAATTCATCCCAGAAACAGAACATAAATAAAACTCAAACGAAGGGGTTAAAAAAAGTCAAAAAACCCGGAACAGTGGGGATCGAAATTCTTACAACTTCTGGGTGAGAATTGGGATTTGTTGATTGTGCCATTATCCCACAGTGCTGCAATTGGATTCTTCGAGTTAGACAAACTGAGGTTTCTTAAAGAATTAGAAATTGGAATTGAAGCGATTCAGAACATGAAAAAAACTGCACAAGGGCATCGGTTTATATATGCGTGTGAGTGTGATATATGGCAGACGCATACGCATACGCGGCGCGTTATTCGAGGAGAGGCGGTGAAGTGAGAAAGCGCGTGGCCGAAGATTTGCGTTGACGACTTCGAGTTTAAGGTAACGCTTATTTCGCGAGGTAGGTTACATTTCAAAATAGTCAGTTTATCACGTCTGTTTGCGTCTCAAATATATTGCACAAAAACTCATGTTTCTAGAGTAATATTGTTGACTGTTCAAATACCTTCACAAATTGGTCCTCATCATACTGATGATAATTCATTATGGGGTCGAATAGAAAATGAATACCTACTTCTTTATTGTCACATGTACTCAAAAAAAAATAATAATTAAAAACAAAGAACAAGCCTTTAACGAAGTTTTTAGTCTAAGTAACAGTACATTGATAAATTACATTGGCAAAAAAATTAACACAACGTAATGATGACATAGATATAAATTGTCATTTTGTCAGTATTTAGATTGGTAGATTACCTCAATATGGACCTTTTGTACGAGTTTTTTAAAGGTTGAGGATCTTAGACGTTGAGAAAAAATATAAGGATAAAATTACAATATTTTTCAAAGGTTAAGGACCTGTCATGAAATTTACCCATTATACATGGGCTGGGGACCGAGGCACCACGTAAGTTCATTTGGGACTCGGGACCAACCCAGTTGAAGAGTACAGCCAGATGGATTAGTCGGTTAGGCCCAAAATAGAATTGGGTTTTTGGCCCAATAAAATTCTGCCCTAAAAAACGAAAAGTCAAATTTATAGCCTGTCTTTTTCTTTTTTTCTTTTTTTCCTCCCCTGAAATATTAATTAGAGCCTGTCTTTTTAAAGAAGAAAGGTTTTGGCATTCTCTTGTGCCTCTTTTTCGTCTTAGTGGGAAATGTACTCCTTATCAATATATTTTATTTTATCCCGATTTAAATCACCATTTTCACCTTTACAATTCCAATCTTGTACCCAAAAAAAAAAAAAAAAATAGAAGAAGAATTTTATGGTTTAATATTGTAAATGGTTAAAGTCTTGAGTTAAGTTTGTCGTGGCCAAATGACTGTAATTCATAGTTGTTGAAAGGCTGCAGTATAACATGTCATTTGTCTTCTGTATTGCTAACTTGATATATTGACTAGTAGCACGGTAGTCGGGAGTTATAGACAATGTACAACTTGTTTTACACGGTGCCACCGTGCCAGTGTGAATGTGGACAAGTGGCGTGGCAACTTAGGGTGTTAAACAAAATTGTTGGACCGTGAAGACAAAGAGACTATGACTAGTAACACATTAATAATATTAAAGTGTAAAATATTAGTCTTCCTGTAATAATATTGTAACAATTATATCACTCTACAATGGTAGATGAAAGGCCCCTCGACCATATTTAACTAGGAAATGTTTAAACACATTTCAAATTTCAAATGAAAGAAATACAAAAAGCTAGCCTTTCACACGTTCAATCACTTGGCTCCACAGAGGTAAAAGCCTTTAATGATTTCCGTTCAAGATGTCTCCATTCACAAGTTGGGAAAAAGGTTTTGAATAGAAGGCATAATAGCTCTGGAGGTCCTCAACTTATCGCAGCATTGCAAATTAGTCCTAATATTATATATGACAAAAATCGTGCTCAATCTTTCAAATTTGTTACCAAATCGTCAGTCTGCAAACAAAGCGCCATTATTTAGATTTTTCTTTTTCTTTTTTTTTTTTTGAGAAAAATAATTCGGAAGTTAAAACTTCAATATGCTGATGCAAAAGCAAGATCTCCACTTATGACATGAGGAAGGAGGTTGAGCTTGAAGTTGAACTGCAGTTGGGAAAATAACAAGCTAGTAAGGGATCGTACCCTTCAAAACCTTTTACCCTAATGTAAGAAGATTGATTTATATTGGTTGGCATCTAGGGATGACAATTTGATTCACCAATACGTTGAGACCCACTCCATAATAGGATTGCCCTGCCACACTTAATCGGGTAATATTATTTGTCCAAATGTGGGGAAATTATAATGAGAATAGAGGTAAAATATGTATTACTTAATCGGGTAATAGAGGAGGATTTGGGACATAATTGTCTGCTCCGCCATGGGGTTGGGGCGGGATAAACCTGCCCTATGAACAAGTCGAATTTTTTTTTCTGGGTAAATTGAAATGTTGAAAAATTTTATAATAGCAATTGAGATATTTTAGGTTCGAATTCATGTACCTAATGAAAAATGGGTAAATTTCACAAAAAGTCCCTCACTTTTGAAAAATGTATCAATCCCGTCTTTTTTTCCAACCCTTGGAGTCCCCAACCTTTTGAAAACTAGCACGAAAGGCCTCTCTTAAAATTTTCTATCCAATTTCACTGTTAAGTCCATGATAAAGAACGTTTTTACCCTTGACTTTAGATAAGGAAAATAAATTAGAAAAATCATGTTTAAAAAAGGACAAGACAAGTAAAATGTTACTCAAATAATAAGAATTTTTTTTTTATCTCCGAAATCCACTGACTCCGCCATTACTACCGCTAGCACTTTCGATACTTCAGTTTTATGGAATAAATTACGCACAAAAACCTCCATACCATATAAAGTTATAAACAGAAAATTGAAGTAACGAAAGTGTTAGCGGTAATGGCTGGGTCAATGTTTGAAGAATATAAAAGTTTCTTTCTTATTATTTAAGTAGTATTTTGCCTTTTTTTTTAATTTCTATTTTATTTTCCTTATTTAAAGTCATAGGTAAGAATATCCATTTTTATGAACTTAACGGTGAATTGGATGGAAAATGTTAAGAGGGACCTATCATGCTAGTTTTCAAAAAATTAGAGACTCTGTGGGTTGAAAAAACAAATAGGGACGAAATTGATACATTTTCCAAAGGTTGAGGACCTTTTCTGAAATTTACCCATTAAAAAAAAGGCTTCAATTCACCATTTTAACTAATCAATCTAATATCGTTGAACTTATTTTATTTTATTTTTTGGTTGAAATATATATATATATATATATCCGTATGTATATTATGTGAAATCGATTATTAGTATAAAATTATAATAAATCACGCATCTCAAGCTATTAATCGTAATATAAATAAATGATTAATGAAACCTCATACTCATGCAAATAAGTTATGGCAGCTGCAAGTGAAAGTAAAAAACAATTAAATAGTCCAACCTTTTGGGTTATCAATTTACAATGTGTTGCGCATAACATTCTTGCTGTGCCTCATGATTTGATCCGTGCTTACCAGTCCCACAAATTCATGGGTTTGGGACGACTTCAAGACTCGTAAGAAGGGTCCACGGTATGGTCCCCTCTCATTGTCATTCCCATTGACATCTAACCTTCTCTCATATCTTATCATGCAATACCGCAACATATAATACAATATCTCAATTAATATATAGTTCACAATATGCTTGTTGATATTGAATTGAAATCACGAGTAAATAGCAAACTCGCTCTTATAATTTTGAAAGAGTGCCATTTAAGGCAAGGCCCTTACAATAACTCCTCATTTATGCTCAATCTAATGCACTGATGAAGAGGACCCCCATCATTATTAGCAAATAGCACGCCATATTAGCAAAAATCTTTAAAGACTCATGATCTTTGTAGTTCCCTGAATTATTAATACCATACACTCCATGTGAAACACTTTATTAGTTATTATAATTGCTACTTGTACATATCACTCAACTTAAATATAACCTACACAAGTCGATACTTGATGAAAGTTGACATGTCCGTTAGCAAAACAAATCCCAACTTTGAAACCTCTTGTTTTCAATTTATTGGTAAGACGGGAAGGTTTTCAATTGATGGAGGTTTTGAAGTGGCAACATAAAAAATTTTTAGGTTTGTGTTTGGGCTCGAGTTCGGGCCTCTGTCTTCCCAAAAGTATATAGAAAATGAGGTATGCGTCAAAAGAAAAAGATTCAGTGGGTAGATCATTGCTAGTTAGTAGTACCGAATTCCAGCTGTAGTATAGTTGTCAAAAGAATATGTCTGGCATAGAAAAATAGAAAGAAATAAAGGCAAGAAAGCTGTGCACATTAGCATTGTACATGTTGTGAACGGCTTATGCTCCCCGGCCCGCATTGCAGGGATGACATCCTCCCCTCTAGAACAAAATTCTATTACTCCAGGATTACTACACTCCAATCTGGTGGCAAAATAATAAACTGACTTGTGGGTTGTTCGGCCCTGAACAATACTCCTGGAGTACCAAATTTTTATTTTTATTATCTCAGGTGGGGGAAGGGGAGTTTTTAACACATTGAATCGATCGAGTTAGCAACAGACGTATGAACATGAGCCAACCACCCAAATAATTCATGACCATATCATTATTATACATTAATTAATACCTACGGTCCTTGTTAATTTCCTTCACTAATGGGGCAGAATTATTCTTTATGTATTTAATAGCCTGTCCTACACTTAAAAGTTTCATCAGCCATGTATAGAAAAACTGGCAAAACAAGCAGATTCCCAGAATTTCTTCGAACTGAAGATGTTGGAAGATAATATGATCATAATTTTTTTTTTTTTTTTACCCTCAAAGCCTAATTCCCAAATCAATGCCTAAAGCAGATTCTCCAAAGAGAACGTTTGTGACTGAGCCAGGAAACTTAGAAGAATATTACTGGAAAGATTTAACAAGGCACACATCCTGGTTGATGAACAAGGGGACTCCAGCCCTCTAGCATAAGAAGGAACCTAAAAACTCATATGATGGGGGCTCTACAAGATCTGTGCAATGCATGTAAGTCCCACAAGATATGCAGACATGATCCATGGTAAACACATTGGATGCATAAGCATCCAAACGTTAAGCAAGGTAGGCGATGTTGCCAATTGCCAACCCCCGTCTCATGGGGAAGAAGCCCAGAAAATAATGCTTTAGGAGCATTGGATCATGTAGCTGGGCACGATTTTGGTAAATGCTGCAGGCCTATTCTTAATATAGATACATCCAAACCAAGAAACAAGGACTGTAAACACAATTATTCACAACCCAATTTGGCCTTATGAAGAGCAGCAACAAGAAGAAGAATACACAAACACTCTCAGAAATCAGCAGCCCTCAAATCCTAGCCAATTATCCATAAATCAAAGGCAACCAGTATTCACATATCAAGATACGCAACAACAGAGTATATATGATAATGAATTAGTATTCACAAAATTATATAGGTTGTATATAAGAAACAATACATATATAGAGAGAGGAAAGATAACCACGATAATTCACCATGAAAAAGCCCAATCTGAAAAAGGAAAAGAGTTAAAAACTGATAATATCTTCCAAGTAAGAGAGGAATA
>CAVNYN010245173.1:0-12511 GCA_963692815.1 Nyctanthes arbor-tristis | reverse complement strand
GTGGATGATTCGAAGAATATTTGAGGTGGGTAACCTAATACTTTGATTCCTTTTCTACATGCATAAAGTTTTGATAAGATAAGTGTGTATTTGATTGATGGTTTTGATGAGACAAACATGGATTTGAATGCATTATTATTGAAAGAAAGATTTGTTTATTGCATTTGTATCGCTAGTTAATGCTCTACCTATTTTGATTTGCTTTGTGATTGTATGGCCTTGATGTGTGCTCTTGGCCATCCTGATTTGTTTCCTACACTATGACCTATTCAATGATCCCGAAATAGGGAAGATTAGTGTGGTGTTTGCTTTGAATTGGAATCTCGGTATGGGTCTACCAGAGTTCATTGTGGATCCACTTAATTGAATTGAATTTGGCGCACACCACGGGTAGTAGTTTAACTAGCGATAGGTCCCTTTGTGCATTGAAAAGCTTTGTATATGCAATATATTTTCTTGGAAATGAGTTTCCTAAACGAAAGGTGAATCAAAGGATTATGTTATTCACTGAGTACGTTGTACTCACTCCCCACTTATTACAATTTTTGTAGATAATTGGAGTCATAACAATTGAAAAGTAGGGCAAGCTGGATGTTGGATCGTGCTCGCGAACGGGAGTAGAGTTGTGCATGTAGTGTAAACCTGTTCTTGAAACTATCACGAATTTAATACTTTTATGCTTATCCCTATAGTATAAATGTTTTTACATCTTATAACATATAAGACAATAGAGAGATATAATCTTTCTATTGATTTGAATTCTACTTTTCATTGTAAAAGTTTTCTAATGATTTGGCCCACCTCGGAAATCAATGAAATATGTTTATTAATACAATTTATTGTGTTTTCATATTTCTTGAAAAACCTAGCTTTAATGTTTCTTTAAAAGGTTGACGATTTGTTAACTTATGAAATTATCTTTATCTATTAAACTCAGTAAGATAAGATAAATTGGATTGTTTCGCACGTCCCGTCCCCGTTAATTGAATAAAAGCTTCCGTTACCGAATTTGTAAATTTCCCTAAGATATTCGGAAATATTGTAAAGTTAGCGGGGACGTGACATCTTATCTTGATTAGACAAACTATTTTTGTAATAAGTTGTTTTTTTTTTTTAAAAAGTATGTATATCCTACGTGGTATATCTGACCAATAATATATGTGCATCTCGCCATGTAAAATGTATTATGTAGATTGTAGGATAAGTACATTTACATCTTTCTGTGTCGGGTCAATAAACTTTAGACACATCTCCTAGACTCTTACATAGTGCATCCTACATGGCGATATGTATGTGTATTATTTATTGGATGTACCACGTAAGATTTACATCCGTTGCAATTAAATTTCTCTCATAAATTTGATGTACAATGTTATAGTTCACAGTCATTTCATATTAATCAAAGTATGGAAAATCAAAAGTTATTGTCCATTCTTGCATAGAAAAAGGGGATCTAATTCTTCCCTTGGGTAGTATTGATTGATACATCGAAAGATGGCGCACTTGCCCGCCTAACTTAAAGGTGAAAAAGGAAAAAGGGCATCTAATTCTTGCTTTATATAATCTTTCACATAGTGAAGCGAACGATCGCTCGTGAAATAGAGTTCAGAGCCCGACTCCAGTTAAGAGCAACCAATTCACTTAAATCAGATCCTGATCTATTACATTGAAAATGGACGTGAAGCGAATCCATTACCTAAATTGAAAGTGTCCACATCTTAAGTTTCAAAATATGTTAAATTTATTTAAATAAACAATTTTAGAACTTTTACATGGCTAATTATATACACACCACTTGTTTTACTAAACACACAACAATGTTATTAATATGGACATCCCCAATCTTTATTTCTTATAGTATTTAAGCCCCTAAAATATATTTTTTCTCGAATTTTTTATTTAACTATCCTCTTGTGTTCTTAATGATTGAATATATTTAAAAAATTTTTATTTGTATACCTTAAAATCATATGAAAATAAGTAGTTGTGTATAATTATATATTACATTTTTGTTTATTTAAAAATGTTAAGTAATTCCCACAACGAAATTTTTAGAATCAAGATATCATTAGATATAAGATTTTATGATAATAAGATGTTAAAAATAAAAATATGACAAAAATAAGTTAATGATTGAAGTGTAAAGAATTATAAATATAAAGGATGATGAGTAAAATTAATTTGTGGTGTGGTAAGTAAAAGATGTGGTGTCAATATAACCACCCCTTTTATATATAAAAGTTCAAAGAAAATTTTATGTTTAATTTCAGTTTTTAGACATAAAATTAAATAACTCATTTTTGTCAGTTTTGGTCATCTAGTCACGTTGAACAAAAATTAATAAACTACATTTTTTTTATCAGTAGACAAAATATAATTTGCAGAGGTGTTGTTTTACCGGTTGAAAAGAGATTCAACATCTTTTTCTTTTAGAATATGGAATGGAAATAGCATAAAATCAAAGAGAAATTTTTGAAATTCTAAGCATGCGATTTTAATTCGTATAGAAAAAAGGAAGAAGAAATATTCCAATTGGAATTTTAGTTTTTAATAAGGACGGTCATTAGAATATCAAGATATTCTGCCTCCTCCCCCCAACAAAAGGAAAAGGAATAAATGATAATCATAAATAAAGATAATTTTTTTTCTTTTAGATGAACTTAATAGAATTGTTAATAATTAGTAACAATTGATCAAGATGGAAAATGATTTAGAGATAATGGTTAGTCACACAATATTTATATTAATAACATCGTTCTAAAAAACTCGTTTAATTAACGTCTAGGTTACACACATTAACTTTAGACTCTACGCTTAATTTATCACGTATTGATCGCGCTTTACCACGCATTTGTGTACTTCCAATCACGCTTTACCACAATTTGTGCACTTTACCTGGACACTTTTCCATAACTTACGCTTTTTTAAGAATGTTTAAGCACCACATACATTTGGTAATTAGAGTTCTACTGTTCTATTTGAAAACGGGTAGCTTGTAGCTCTCCCAAGAGTATGCTTTTCCGATTTGGATTGCAACCACAATTGTCTTCTTGTAACCTGTAACAAGGTCGGAAAGGTCCTGGAATATTACATTTTTTTCTCCTGAAAATAGATGACATATTATATTAGACTTAAAAGAAAAAGTGTACCATCAACATTAACTCGGGAGTAAATGTGAAAAGAAGAAGATTTTGGAAGCAAGGAGAAGTGATGAGAAATCTCAATGGGTCATGATTTTGCAAAGAGTGAAAGCAAAATGCCAAAATGTGTGGGGGTCGTCTGGTAGTTTGAAACTTTTATTTGCATTGGAATATTGACTGTTTAATTTCTTTGAAGTTAACCCATAATGACTAAACCAGTTTGCGTTCTTTGACACGGATGGATTACTAGTAGACAAGATGAATTTTGCAAAAAAAATAATTCTAGTTGGACAAAATAAGGGATAGAAAGTTAGACAAAATAGACATGTATCATGTGTGATTAGTGTTGATGTAAAAATAATGTGATGTGTGAAAAATAGGATTGTGTCACGTGTTAGTTTTATTAGAATTTTTGTATGGACTTTTATTTAAGTAGGACAACTCTTTGCAAAAATATATATAATGTGGCCGTCAGGTCAAGAGGTCAACAGATCTTTGTGGTAGGGCTCCCATGGTCCATTTCATCAAGCGACTTGATGACCTAGCAGTAAACGGTCAATCTCGGGCCTATATCGTCTTGCTCGCAAAGTCGTATCAGACCGACCTCAGATAATGTTAGCTGAAAGACAACTTGCATGCCACTTGCAAACTTTATCACTTAAGATTGATGGAACTATTGCATTAATTGTAAAGTTTGCATTTGTCTTTCCCATGTAGACATTTAGCTAGCAATTAGTTAAAGAGGCTGACACTTAAACTCCAGTTGATTGTACATGTAAAGCCTCTTATTGGCTAAGTATTAAATGCTTGTAATCATTATTTACCCAAGATGAATACTATAAATAGAAGGGGAAATGCCTCAAGCATTAATTCTTCCTACTTAAACGAATCCATGTCTCTCTTGCATTTACTCTCTTCTCAACTTTCTTCCTAAATTCACCAAACTCCTCTAACCCTCGCATTTATTATTCGAATCAATTCAAATACATGTTTTCCGCGTAAACAAATTTGTTTCTTGATCTCAAAACCAAAATTTGACGTCAACATATAGCAAAAGTAAAACTAATTTTGATTATAATATTTCATTTCAAATAAAAAGAGTCCGATTAAATTGTTTAACTTTTAAATAAAGTGGTTTAATATGATATATCAATGCAAACTAATCTTCTTGATTTAAATTTTTGTACGACTCAATTAAATGAAATATACAATAACTATATAGAGACATCTTTATCAAACATGAATATGTAACATATTGAATGGGCCATATTTTATTGGTTGTTTGTGGGCTTTTAAACTCACTACTTACACATGGACAATTAATCCAATAGGGCCAATTAAACCATGTTAGAAAAACATACATATCTAGAATTACTCATGAAATATATACTTGTTAGGTTTCAATGGATAAAAAACAAGACACGACTTACATGTGAGAGGATGCATTAAAGATGATATATTAAATAGTATAAACATAACCCGATCAAACAGTCTAAGTTTCTTTTTTTTTTTTTTTTAATTAAATGTTAAAGTGATTTTTGGGAAAAATCTAGATTTCAATAATTCATAGTCAATGTAAAACATGACAACATTATTTAATTTTATGGACCATTTTTTCAAAGATGTAACTAGAAAAACAAGAAATTTAAAACTCAACTTTCATGTTTGGTGTCTAAACAAAAGGTAAGAGGTTAAACTCGAGTATCATCTAGTACAGAATAATTTACGTATTCAAAGACATGAGGGGTCTAGTTTTATTTGATGAAATTACAAACTCGTGATTTCAAATTCAATTAGGTTATGCCAAACCTCTCTGGACACGTATTGTAATATGTTAGATGTTTGGAGTGATCTCGTCCGTCCAACAATATCTTACGTGTCGAATGACGAGCAGAGGAGCCACAAGGGGTAAGACCATAACCAACAAGATTGACGGACTAAATAAATGCCAGCGTTGTGGAAAAAATGAGGCAAAAAGCTACAAAACTTGGGCGGTTTAATTTTAATAACTTCAAAATGATGATATCTTTAATTAGTGGACGTGACAAATAAAGAAAGAGATAACCCACCCAAATCAAAACAAAGACAATATCTATAAAATAATAATAAAAAGGAACATAATCCTCTAAGATTTGGCCGTAATAGCGATACCCAATTTGTCATTGTTTTCTGCCCACTAGAAGAAAGTTCTAAAAATTTTGTCTAGGCATACGTCTGACGTGGATTATGGGCTGTTGACAATCTACATGTAGGTTGTACTATGATATCTTACTACGTGTGTGTATAACAGGATAATCCTGCCAGAAGTATATGGGGAGATCGGGACTACTAGAGTTTTTTTTTTCTTTTTCGATTTAAATTTTTAATGTCGTATTTTTCTTTTTCTAAGATATAAAATAAGACGCCCTCGCGAAAGTTGACATTCTCTATAGCATATTCTCCTTCAATAGTGTTGGAATAAGGACTTGATAATCGGTCGATATGGGCAACAACAAATGAACTGTGAATACCAAAGAATAAAATCACCATCATGAACTCTCAGGGAACAATAACGGGACTCATATCACACACAACGCTGTCTTAAAAGTAATATTTGCGCCTTCTGGTTGATGGTTATGCTAAGGGCCTCAAAAGCAACTAGCTCTTGTGGATTTACAAGTCTTAAAGTGGATTTACGAGTAAAATCTGGAAAAAGAAACTTGAAGAACTTATCAAAAGTTTAATGATTTTAACGCTCGAGAGATATTTAATTATTAATTGTTTGAACTAATGCTCGAGAGATATTTAATTATTAATTGTTTGAACAACGCTAAATGTACAAAAAATTGTATAAATATAAACTCGATAAGATTCTATTAACTCATACATCAAGTTACTTTTTCATCAACAGTGATCATATGAGGCATACGTGTGTTTATAAAATTTATTGTACGTCTCTGTTATACCAATAGCACTTCCCTAATTATCTTGTAAATATAAAATTTATCTCTCTATGCATAAATTTCCAATAGTTCCTAACCAATTTGCCCTTTTTTATGTCATCTATAGGGTTCTATAAGAGAACCCGGCTATTGATAGAAACAATAACATGTTTCATTACTTGACTGCTTTTAATTAGTAGTCATTTGACTCCATAAAAAAACTACCAATTTAAACATGAATTAATCCCATAATTCACAAAATTATGCAAGAAAATTCATATCCAACAAAAACCCAGCGAGATTAAATCGCTTTTAGCTTATTTGGCATGTCGGCCTTGCAACTTCATTTGACATGACGCAAATGTAGTTGCCCACACCACTGCCAAGCATTCTCTTGCCTTTGATTTTTGTTGTAATTGGACTGACAAAGCTCCTCTATTCATTTATTCAGCCATTTGTCATGACATAAATGAATGAAACTTATTCCCTTACACCCCCACAAAAAAAAAAAAAAAGAAAAGACATAAAAAAAGGAGACTTATTACAAAAATAAGTGAACTCGACTACTAATAAAAAAGAAACCCAACACGTGTGTTGTGTTCATGAGCCCATTTTCTATGAAGTTATACAGGACTCTATAAGTGAACTCGACTACTAATAAAAAAACCAAGAAACAACCGCATGTATTGAACCACATGTAATTCACAAAACATGTAGTTTTATGACTTGACTGTATTTAATTGCTAGTCGAAAAAGTGGTTTGAGGGATCCAATTTAATAACAAGTTGGGTTTCATAGATCCACATGTCAGTTCTTAATTTTATCAACGGGGTAGAGAGTGATATTTCTAAACTCGATACTCTTGACTAATAAGAAATAAAACAAATAGATAAAGAAGCCCTCTATATCTATTAGTCAACTCTCTATTGAAAATGAATACTGAACTCAATACCCCTAATAAATCCATATAACCGTCCCCGATTTGCCCCCAAAAAACGGTAACCACTAAAAGATGCAACCGCATGTTTCAACTCCGGGTCTTAATTCTTTTGTTTATTTTCGTTTTCATGATTATATGTTTTGAACAAAAAATACAATAAATATCTTTGACATTGGTTAATCGACATGAAACAAAGCACAATTAATCCTTATTGATTGAAAGTCTAGAACAATCCATACTCTTGTAAAATTATCAACACACATATTTCATATGTACAAACAATATGAGCTATCAAAAATTTTGTGACACCCATCTGCCCTATCGAACGATTAATCTTTATTTTGCTATTTTCCATAACTGTTTGCCTGTTAGTGTGATAACAATAATACGCTAAAACACTGATAATGATAATATGAGCCACCTAATTTAACTAATCACATATGCATGTGTACCGGCACTTGACACCAAGGTGTTATAAAGCATCCCCCCACCCCCCAAAAAAGTTCTCAATGCTTATTTGATTCTCATTATTCTCTCAAATTATAATTTTACTGATCATTGATTTAACATTTAATTTAACAATTGCTCAATTACAACCACATATTTCAAATGTTTTTACATTTTTAATACCTATTATACCTCTCTCTTCATTATAATTCCTCCAAATAATGAGAAGCAAACAAGTTTCGACAAGTCCCCTCATTATTTACACAGTTGGTCTCTGATCTTTGGTCAATGTTCATTTTGATGTTCAAAATTTGACTTTTCTATGATATATGCCTCTAAATAATTGCATCTCTAGTCTTTCAACTTTTAACTCATGCAACTTAACCCCTACATTTAAGTGCTTAAAATCAAGTCTAGATCTAAAATAAGCATATTATGTTATATAAACATATAAAAATAGAAACATGAGCTCAAGTTCAAAAAAGTAGATAACTTAAGTGCATAAATCACACTTATCCAAAAGAAAAAAATAATCACACTTGTCCCTTCGATTCATGAGAGTCTAATTGTACAATAAACGATGAGAGCCAACTTAAGGAATATGTCAAGGATGACTACATAATAAACGGTTTCTGAACCTCCAAGATGAAAACAGGAAATAGAAATTGAAATAAAATATAAAAGAACTGCCCCATTTCATTATTGTTAGAATAATTAGAATCTACAGCATTGTTCACTCAACCAGTCCACAACTTGTACTCTATCTACCTGCCTTTAAATTATTAACAGAAACATGACTCTCATCTCTTTCTCCCTCTCTAAAGAACTACATAAATGTCAAGCTGTACACAATTGAGGATATATAGAATAAATATATACAAGGCAAAAACATTGTAATAACTATCCTTCAAGATTCTATTGAACTCTGAGATGCAATGTACATGGTGATACCCTATTTACTGCTAGACGCTGTAAAATTCTATTCATGTCCTCCCACAAATGTTTAGCGTCAAGAAACGGATTCATAGGCCCAAAAAGTATCTGGGTTGGGACTGAAGAGGGAAAAATCTCTGACTTCTAAATTTGCTATGTGCCAATCAACAAATCGAGCTTGAACTGCCTTGAAAAGAAGTAGGATGGTGGGTAAAAGCCACCATCTCTCATCCTCCCTGCCATTACAAGAAAGAGAACTCATAACACACACAGCTATAGCACTAGAGCACCGTTTCTAAATTACCCCGGGGGATGCCGCGAAATTCAATCAACAGATATTTTCATTAGATTGGATTGAAGAAGCCACCAATGACTGTGTGTGTGTGTGTGTGTAAAGAACAAAATATGATTAGTTCTGAGGAGCTTATGAATTTCTTGGTGTTCCAATTTCATACTTTACCGCCTGATGTGAAATACTGACCACCAAAATATGATTTTAAGATGATTCATTGTCAGCATATGTAACTTCAAAATAATACTAATACGCCATCAGAGTTCAGCCTTGTGTAATTACTTTTGTTTCACTACTTGACAGTTAATAATTCAACTAGTTCTCAAAATCTAATGTCTATCTCTGTTGTTTATCTTCTCATTTTAAACAGATATAATCTGAAAATGATCTCCCCCCGAACTAGATATAACCTCTTTAGTTAGGGACATTAGGGCTTCTATTCAGCATACACCCCAAGAATAATGAAACACGACATCTTCAAAATTATGTTGTATAAGAAAGCCAGTGCAACTCACTTTATAAAATTCCAAATGTTAATATCTCCAGATGGCTTCAAGGAGGCAATTCCATTATGAATTAGACCACATAGAAATGCCACAGCCTGCAAGAAAGCCAAACGTTTATTGAACTAAACATGCCAAACATTGGTAATTTAGACGGCAATAATAAAACTTGACTTCCACAGAGTAAGAATATTTTAGTTTAATATAGTTCTAGACGTATATTAGTTTGACTTATATTCTACTTGTACAAAATACAATTTACAAAAATGACCATAGATTTAAAAGTGATGTAATAAGTAGAAACAAGGTCCTGTATGGTTGTGTAAAAATGATTTTTTACAAGAATTTTGTACATCTGCATAATTCTTTTAGTTTAATATGGTTCTAGACCTTGTGATTTTGCTCAGCAGGTTGGTAATATAATTTGTGGTGATATAGTTTCACAATCAAATAGTGGAACTAGTAGAATGTGCTTAGATCATTTACAATGGAGAGAGAAGATCAAAACAAAAATTTGCTTAGGAACAAGGTTGACTAAACACATCAAACATCCAGGCTGCTCATGAAGGGGTCAAAGTGTATTAGTAAGTGTTATTGGCAATTTCATTGCCAAATTTCAATTGATTAAAGAAACGAAGTTTCCGTACTCGAATCATTGCCGGAGGACTGAAAAAGAGGACTGGACATTATTGAGGAAGAAAAAAGCTAAGTCTTGCTTATTATCCTGTCTAATACAGCATAAAAAGAATGCACTGCACTTAATAGCATCTACTTACGATATTAGATATGGAGCTAACATTCCATAAAGCATAAATGCGAGCAAGGGCAGCTCTTCGAGGTCCATTACTGAACAAGGCATTCAACCCTGCTAAAAAGGGTGAAAGCAATGACAGAGGAAGGATGAGAAGCACGGCTAAGAAAGCACCAAGGGATATCCAATAGAACATAAACAGCATAAGGAGAGTCACAAAGAGGTCCGCCAAGAGCATGATAGTGATGAAAAGCTGTACAGTTTCCTGGAAAACAGCAGTAAAAGATTAGGTAATAAACATCATTCTGACTAGAATATCAAAGAGAGATCTTGAGTACCTGTCGACCAACCGGGCGAGTATTGTGCAATAACAGAGAACATGGAAAGAAATAGTCCCTTCTGTAGCCTAACACTTTCAGCGTAGTTTCATCTATCAAACCTCCATTGATGCCACCAGTAATCTTTTTGCGGGATAATGAATTACTCGCATTTGTTTGGCCCTCCGGTGGATGCCTAGCATTGCTTTGTACAATAGCAGCAACTTTCCTGAAAGTAGACATTTATACTTTTAATTATTTTTATGGGGTGGAAGAAGGGTGGGGGTGGATCTAGCAGTGAGATTATGGTTGACCAAAAGCACGTGTTATTCATATGATATTTCAGTAATATTTGCAAACATAGTAGTGGATATGAAATCATAATGCTACCTAGATGGTGCATTGCTTCTTTCTAAATATTCAGAACTGTGGAGATCATGAAGAGTACAGTCACCCGCCACTACCAAAATCCCCAACTGATAGTACCCACTAGCTGTTGCTTGGAACCACCCTAGCTCAATTCTGACACCGTGAAAATTAAGTTGGGGATTTCCATGAGTTCCGATCCAATTGATAACAGGAACCAAAACTGAACGGATTGACGCTTGCCTGACAGTCCTCAACTGGCCATTTAAACCAGCTACTAGTCGATTCCAGACAGTTGCAGGTACATGCTGAAATTTCACATTTAAAAAAAAAAAAAAAAACCCTTCAATGTCAAAAGATGATTCATAATAATAATATTATTATGTCATTTGATTTAAGTAAATACTTATTATTTGGCATGCAATCCATAAAGAAAATATTAATCCTCCCGGCAGTTCACATCAGATAAAGAGCACTTTTTGTCACCCAAAACTCCTTAAATATTTGACCGAGCTTCATCGGGTCAAAAAATAGTATCTGAAGTTTGTACAGTTTGGTCAATTGGTTAAAATCCGGTAGTTTCTCTAGCAGAATATCTGGTGTGAAAGAGACCTCAAATTTGATACCATTTCAGATTGCCACCATCCACATTAGATATTTCATTTAAAAATAAATAAATAAATAAAAAAGAAAATAATGAAACAGAAAAAACAACCCCAATTATACTCAAGTGACCAGACTAAAATAAATAACCCAAATTCCAGTGACAACTTCAGGATAAAATCAAGTTAGGCAACTATCATAAAAGTTCCCTAATATGAGTGACTAACAGTGTCTTTTAGGCTATTAATAGCTATAACATTAATATCAGACTTGGCATGTAACCTGGGCAAGGAGATTTGTCAATAATACATCGCTATGAAGACTATACAGTGACATGTAACTTCCATCCCCGCCAAAAATAATTCGCATGGGAAACCTCTTCTGCATACTTGTTACAATGTCCAAGCGCTTCTCATCACCACCAAGGAAGAAATCAATATAAGCAACCATCAAATCCGGTGTCGCCCCAACCTGCAATAACCAATGTTATGTAACCATAATATATAAGGGCATCTCCAGTAGCCTCTTTGTTTCTAAAGAGCATATTCCATACTTTTAAAAGAGTAAAAAATTTAACCTTCTCCAACAAGCTCTTTACTTGTGACTCTTTATTTTACTCTTTACAAGAAACATTTATTATATTTGCTCATTTTAAATTAATATTTGTATTTTTAAATTTTAGTACCCCATAACATCAAAAGTGGTCTTCTTAAACCAAGAAACAAGCACTGGAATATGTAGTCATTAAACTATAAAGTGGATTTCGCTCTCCAAATGTGGAGAGCCAAACCCCGTTCTCCATTTTCAAAATTAAAATAATTTAAAGAGACTCTTGGAGCTCATTTTAGGCATTTACTTTTTAAAATAGAGAGCATTTTGTGTTTAAAAATCCTCTTGGAGATGCTCTTAACATAAGTCCAATATTTATTAAGGGTAGCTAAAATTGTAGCAAAATTTCCCATTTCCCTATTATTCTGGGGCTCGCATGGTCACCATTGCTGATTAAATAAATTATTGCAGATATTCCTAAACATACTATAGATTGATCTGCAGGCTCCAGATTTTCTAGTTCATTACCAGTCAAATAAGCTAATGTTTTGAACCAGATTATTTCTTGGTAATGAAACAAAAATATTATAATAAACAAACTTTTAACCAGATTAAAAAGTTAATTCTGGTACCAATTGGCAGAACAATGGGTCTCAACGAATGTTGCTGACCCTGAAAATCCAGAAAAATGTATGCCCATCTCTCATCTTTCAAATGCATAAAGACTAGCAAGGACTAATTGCATTCAG